>WSFP011412150.1:0-24383 GCA_009831015.1 Picea engelmannii | reverse complement strand
AATCTGATCCAAATCCCTAGAGAAACCACATTGCTCGCCACTCCACCAAGTACATCCATTGCTACTACAGAGTCCTCCACCACAACCAATAAAGGGTTGCGAACCAAATTCGCTTGTGCCATATGTTCAGAATATGGCCACTACACTCATCATTTCCCAGCTCTACCTTAGTTTCACCAAATTTTAGCCACAGTATGCCAAACATATCAGAAAGATCCCTCTCATCCACTCCCTATTGTGGCTCACATTACTGATATTCGATATATTTCATTTCTAGTACCCGAGTGAACGAGGTACCCTCCACAGTATCGTTACATTCACTTTATGTCCAGTGGTCCCTTGCACCCTGTACATGATTTCTCATCTGCGTCCTCACCACTTGAGACAATAACACCTACCCATTGACATTCCCCCCTGTCAGCTCCCAGGATCCTCTATACTCTCTCATTTTTCACTGTGACAAAGATATCCTAGAGTAACTCACTTCCTTCGATTGCCCATGGAATGCACTCCATCATCGAACACATTTCCTTTCATAGGAGGCCTTTCACCCTCTTGTCCAAGCCTCCATGTGTGCGATCGAAACCAAGGATTTCATTCCTTTAGGGCATATAGACTAGTTCAACAACCCTATCCTTGCCCCAGATGCTTTTGAAGAAGGCAACATGGCCAACATCTCCCCCACCGTCAAATCGACATTTCCATTAAACCGAGAATCGTAGAAGAAATCACCATTGGTGTAGCATGCTCCCATGAAGAACTCATGGCTTAAAAATCTCTCTTTCAGGAATACTGGGATATTTTTTCCTGGCCATATACATATATTCCCAACCTTGATTCGTCTATAGTTGAACATCAAATCGACACTTGGCCAGATGTCACCCCAGTTCATCAAAAGAAATGCCCCCTTCACCCATCCAAATTTGTGGCTATCAAAGATGAAATTGACAAGTTACATGATATTGGTTTCATTTACCCCATTGCGTACACTTCATGGGTCTCTAACCCCGACCCCGTTAACAAAAAATAGGGCACTATTTGCATCTGCACCGACTTTCATGATCTCAACCATGCTTGTCCTAAAGAAAATTTTCCAACCCCTTTCATTGAACAAATTATTGATGATTGTGTCAGCCATGAGGCATTTTCCTTTATGGATGGGTTCTCCGACTACAATCCAATCCAAATTCATCCAGCAGATCAATACACAACCACTTTTACTACCCCTTGGGGTACCGTTTCCTATCGCGTCATGAATTTTGGACTCAAGAATGTAGGTTCTACGTTTCAATGGGCCATGACCTATGTTTTCCATGATCTTGCTTGCATCATCCTTTCTTATTTGGATGACCTCACTGCTCAATCCAAAAAGTGAACTCAGTAATTAGATGACTTACACATCATTTTCCAAAGATGTCACCAGTACAATATCCACTTGAACCCCTTCAAGTGCATATTTTGCGTCACTGTCGGGCGCCTTCTTCAGTTCATTGTCTCCCAACACAGCATCATGGTGGACCCCCTCAAGGTTCAATCTATCATGGAAATTCCACCACCTAGGAATTTATGCCAATTGCAAAGCCTACAAGGCAAAGCCTACTTTTTACATTGCTTTGTCCCAGACTACGCCACTCGCGCACACGGTTTCTCCGCTTACAACGACATGATATCCCATTTCGATGGGATGAACATACTCAAATAGCTTTTAATGATATAAAATCCACCTTATACAATTCCCCTTTGATTATTCCCCCCGACTATCATCACAATTACATCGTCTACTTGTCAGATTCATTCGTCTTAGTAGCAGGAGTGCTCATCCAAATAGGGGATGATGGGAATGAACATGTCATTTACTAGATCATTAAAAAACTTTCAAGGCCACCCTTGAAGTATAATCATGATGAGAAAATGGTGTTAGCATTTGTCCTCACAGTCCAAAAACTGTGACATTATATCCTGCTTCTAACCACCAAGGTCATAGAAGATTCCAACCCTATGTAGTACTTTCTTAGTCGACGACAGATTAATGGAAAATTTTCCCGATGGATCTTCATCCTCCAAGAATACGATCTAGATTTCTCTACTCCCAAAATAAAGAAATCTCTCATCCTAGCCGAACTCATTATGGATTTTCCTTCTGATGCTAAATCTTCCCCCGTTGATATAGGTTTCCGCGACGAACACCTCTTCTTCATCACCTTTGATGACCCCTGGTATGATGACCTTATTTTCTACCTTCGGACATATAAGTTTGGGTCTCATCTCTCTCATTATGATTGTCGATGCATTCGCCATCAGGCCCCTCAATACCTCCTCATCGGAGACGTTCTCTATCGACAAGGGGTCGATACCATTCTTCATCGATGTCTTACCATCAACGAAGCCGACAGAGTCTTTAATGATTTCCATAGTGGAACTTGCGGTGGTTACCTATCAGGTATGTCCACCACCCAAAAAATTATTCGAACAGGGTACGGTTGGCCCACGTTGTTTCATGACTGCATCCACAATGTCAAGCGATGAAACAAATGCTATCTTTATGCAAACAAAGTGCAAGCACCACCATATCTTCTACATCCAATAATCATCGTCGGCCCCTTCTGCAAATGGGGCATATACTTCATGATTTTCCATCTTCCATATAGTAATGGAAACAAGTACATTTTCATGGCAGTAGATTACTTTTCCAAGTGGTCCAAATCCATGCCCACATTTAAAAACACTGCTGACACAACAGTGTGTTTTTTCTTTAACCACGTCATTACCCGATTCAGAGTCCCACTACAATTAGTCTTTGATCATGGTAAACATTTTGAGAATGAGATATTTGTGGAAATCTCCTCAAACTTAGGCTTCTCCCATGAGTTTTCCTCCCCATACTACCCTCAGTCCAATGGACATGTCGACGTTGTCAACAAAGTTCTCAAAACCATGCTACAACGTACCGTCAACAAACATAAGACCAACTGGAATCATATGTTGTTTTCCGCACTATGGGATTATCGCAAGGTAGTCAAAACTGCCATTTTTTTTACACCGTTCCACCTCGTCCATGGGATCGAAGACACCCTCCCTATCGAGTGTGAAATACCCACGTTATGCCTTGCCATTGAGCTATTACCCGACACTGCTCCCATGGAGCACTGCCTGATGAACTTAGAGTCGCTTGATGAATATCGTCGATCTTCATTACAAAACAATGAGGCAACTAAACAATGGTCCAAATCCATCATCAACCGCCATGTCAACCTTCGTTCATTTAACGAAGGCGATCTTGTGTTAGCGTACGATATCACCCACGATACTCTCGTCCATGGGAAATTCGAGTCATTATGGCATGGACCCTACATCATCCAACATTGCCTCACTAAAGGTGCATACATATTGGCCACTCTTGAAGGCTACCCTCTCAAAGAACCTATCAATGGGTTGTACTTAAAGAATTTTTACACCTTAGCGTAGCCACCCTACCTTAGGTTTTTCTTTGTACGCATTTGTAGAATTTTTAGTCTTATTTTCCACCACCATTCCTCATGTCTGTTATATGATACATGTTATTGATAGATGTATCATCCATCTATAGGTTACGCTGACGATGCTAGTCACTGGACCCAAAATCTCTCTTCGGCCTCTTGGGCCCTTTATACTCCCTCACATGTCCTGCTCCATTCCAGTGGCATATGCTTGGGATCGGCCACAAACAACCAAGTTGAATATGAGGTTGTCATTGGTCTCCTCACTGAGGCCAGTCACCACCACATTCATCACCTTAGCGTTCTTTTAGATTCCTATCTTGTCATCTTGCAACTCAACAAGGTATACCATGTTCACGATCCTTGCCTCTTTTGCAAATACCTTCAAGTTAGAATCATATCTCGCAACTTTGATTCAATCACATTTACACATATTCCAAGACATGTTAATCAAGTAGCAGATAAAATGGATAACCTAGTATTATATTGCCATTTATCACATTAAAACATTATACATTTGTCACCAACACATGGAAAAGACATCATACATAAAAAAAACATAACACATAGAGACATGCATGATCCAAAATATATCCATATATATATATATATATATATATATAATCAAGTGTCATCATTGTTTACAAAAAATACATATACAATATCCCGTAGGCCAATGAATCCCCCCACCCCTATCGGTACAAAACTGGGTATCAACTACCATATACAAAATAGGCTCCCAAGCCAATATATACAAAAATCGGCACTCACAGTGCCCCCAGAGCTATGCCCCCAGGTCCTCTGTCAGTTGGAGGTGCCCCACTAGCTGGGGGCCCTCCAGGTCCAGGAGGAAACAGACCAGTCATCATTTCCCCCACTATTGTTACTCAATGGATCAGGGCCCACCACTCTATCAATATGCCTACACACTACTCCAGAACCTTCTCATCCTAGATGTGAGCCCACTTGTCCTCGGGTACACCTTATAGAACCCACTCACATTGCCAATGTAGATTCTATAGCAACATCCTGGAATTTTCATGTGGTTCATGCACTAGTCTAGCACCAACGTCATCTCGTCGCCACCTCTGTCCCACCGTCAGTTCTGCAGGAATTGGTCGCACTAGTCCCCGGTGAGCCGACTCCCCGACCACCTCCACCTCTCGGCCTCAGGGTCCTACATTTACAAAAAAACACCAAAGATAGTGTCAACATCCATATATACATATATAATCAATGTTATCTATCGAAATCAAAAAAAATAAAAACATACCTCATTGATCCCAGTCCTCCCCAGGAGGCAGCATCATATCTGGATCATGATGGTAGTCCATGCCCACGTATGGATACCTCGGTATCACATGTGCCATATGTCGCCACACTCACGCCACCGTGGCCGTGAAATAGTGTCCACCCTCTCCACCTCAATGTTGGGCCAACACATGGGCCCACCACATCAGTCGCGGCTCTGATTGCTCTATGGGCTCGAGAATAATCCTCAGGTGCAATAGAGGCACCCTCTCAAGAAATCATGCCACCAAAATGGACCCGACCGTGAAGTCACCGGAGTCGTATCTCTAACACGGATTCACATGTCCCATCATCTTGGTGTGTAGGAGCACAACCCATGCAAAAAGGTCCCCATCTAGGATCCGCTCCACTAGTCTTAGCTGACCCCCAGTGATATGTTGAGTCCCCAAGGATTTGTATATCCTCACCACCATAGCAGCGATGCACTCTATCAAAATATCATCTATCACCTCAATGTGAATGACTGAACCTGACATAGAGTTCGATCCAGTTCAATGGTGAGCCACCAAGTCACCTACTTGATCCTCCACCGACAGTTGGGGATCAATGGGAAGGGCCATCCCATGGAATTGAAGCCTCATAAATAAATACACATCCTCAGTGGACGAGAATGTCAGTTGTTGACATCTAACTATGAAGCATTGTAGATCAGTGCTCCACATCCCAATTGGATATTGAAGAAGGAACTCCTGCGACCATATCAGAGGGAAGTCGAAGAACTTGAGAAACCCGTAGGCTTCCAAGTATCTTTGAGCACCTAGCTGCACTCTCACCGCTTCCCGTAGACGGTCCCAATCACACTCTCTCCAGTGTATTGACATCATGCTATCAAAGTCTGTTGATCACCTACATCCACACAAAAACACTTGATCAGCCTCATCATCCATAAAAAACATCAAAATTCAAAAATTTCAACCCCTTCACCTTGCCTCCCATGCATGGATTTCACCCGGACTTGTGCGCACATGTGCCCGCCTTTTCTTTGTACAACTGCGCAACAATGCGTAGCTATATGAGAAACAGTCATGCATGAGTGTGCGGTTGTCAGTCAGACAGGTGTGCATCTCATGTGTGCATGTCTGCCCATCTCTCGCACCCACATGTGTGGTTGTTTTAAGAACAACCACACATTATGAGTTGGAAAAGGGATTATACCCGTGCACATATGCGCGGGTATTCCTCCTTTTCCCACGCACTGGTGGGACCCTACCCAAAAAATCCCTTATACAACCCTCCATACAATCCCTACCTACAAATTAATCATTTCACATGATGCAGGAGGATAGGACCACTAACCTGTCTCTCACCAGTCTCGGATTGGTATCCTCATGCTCCCACAATCTCTAAATATCCTCAGAGCAATCTAGTCAATTCATCTTTTTTTGACAGGTACAAATGAGGTGGCATTATGAGCCCACCAGCCATATATAGCCCCTTTTTCCAAACTTCCACACTCTGTTACAAGAGCCCAAATCCTTCATTTTCCAATATGTTCTCAGCCATGGGATCCTAGTCCTACCATCTACACATTCACATTCCCCATGCCATCATCTGAAATTGGCCCTAGAGGAGCATTTTTCTCACATCACGTTTAGGTACACATGCTCATGTTCAATTTTATCAAATAGCTGTTATATGTCCTTTATCATCAGATATTGTTCACGCCGTTTATTTGGTTTTCATGTGTGCAGGTACTTTTTCCGCAAGATTACATCCCCTTCAAGTATATGCTCAACACTGGCATGTAATTATTCCCTCTGTAAATCAATTGCATCTCCCAGTCATACCCTCTAAAAATTATCTTCAGGGTCCTTACATCTTACTCTGTAGTGCCTTTACCTTTGCTTCTTTTGGGTATTGTCACCTAGTAGAACTCTCCCCCACATGAGTTCTCCCATTCATAGTTCCCCTTGGAAACTTGACACTCATGTTGATTTCACCCCCCTAGGGATGGCAGTCTCGATAGTCTTATGCACTTCCGAGAATGAACCCCATACTTCTTCTCATCATATTTCTAACCTACCCAATGGAATCCCAGGTCATATCATCTAGGTTATATTCACTGCACCTTCGTAGTATCATTATCCATCCATCTCATCCACCATCAATTTCCATATGCAGATTGTCCTTCATCCATTTACCTAATATAGAAACCCACCCATGGGGCCCCCACCTTCCACCAGTTTTCTTTCACAAAACTATGAATTAACAAGACAAGCCATCTTTCACTGGGGCACCCATTTCTATATCTCTATACTCAACCCACATTATTCTTTATTTTCTTTGGTAATTGTAAAAAGTCTTTGTTTCCAGTATATACTTAGCTTTTTCATCGTCACCCTTGATGACCTTATTTTTTCTAGCAAAGAAACCCATGTCTCCCTTGGTTGGGGCATCCACTCTCTTTTCATACCGACATCATTCACAAACCCCGAGTATCCCAAGTCCATATACCCATGATCTATGTTTTTTTCCACTTTGTTATCCTATGGCATAATTTTAACCCCGTATCTATTCGTCCCCCCTATTGGCCCTTGACCAAGTTTTGGGAGATTCTTGGTCATAGTGACCTATTTTGGGACTTCAACAACCTATCGAAGGAGGAGTGCAAGACGAAGCAGAGATCATAGGATCTCGGCCCACTTTTGGATCCTTTTTGGGTTTTTGGGAATATGTAACCAGAATGGGATGTCAACCCGTGTGTTTACCCACGCTTAGGCCCATTTTGTATGTATAAATAGAAGGATAGGAAAATGTAAGAAAGAAAGTAATATAGAAGAATATTGTATCTATGTGATATAGGCTAAGTGCCAAGGAGGAATCTGTGTGATCAAGAGTTTTTTGTATTCTGTATAGACTTGCAGATCTTACTGCAAGTCCCTATGTGAAGGTATAGAAGGATTTGTGTTGAAAGGCAAGGGGAAGGATCTAGTGAGCTACGAATTAAGGGCTTCTAAGGCTTTGTTCTTGTAACTGATTGTACGATGATAATAAATAAGAAGAGTTTGTGGATGTAGCACCGAGGTGGGGGTGAACCACATAAATCCGATGTTGTTCTCTTTGTGCCTTGTTCTGATGCATTGATGTGATTATTTTCTAAGTTCTTTGAGATGAGTAGATAGATCTTCTATATATGCTTATGCTTAGTTCTTATGATGTGTATAATGTTAGGTCTTATTCACATGTATATTCTAAGTGATTGACCTGTTAGACCTGAATACTCTATGGATGATAAGTGATCAAACAATCTAGTTCATTGTGAATGCTGTGAAACTCTGTTGTATCTCCAAAATGGTTATTGATTGCATATTAATGATCTAGCAGTGTTGAGTGCTATATTAAGTAAGGAATCACAGATACATGTCCTAGCTAAGGTTGCAGACACTTGATTCTTGCAACCACCCCTGCTTCTACCTTGAGTGATACTTCATCTACTTCGCAGGTGCTTTCGAAAGGGCTGGTAGTTAGGGTTTTTTTGGTGTGTTGTTGTAGCATTGAACCCTGGGTCTACCCCTGTGCCAACAAATGGTTTCGTTGCCGAGACTGAAACTGTGATTGTTGGGAACTGAGAAGAGAAGCTTTGTGAAAAAATGCTAACCTGAAAGTCTTGTGCAACAATCTATGCCTTAGTGTGCAATATTCTAACGGATCTGAAAGAAAGAGGCCTGATTTGAAAGAAAAGAGGTTGGATCTGAAGAAAAGGAACGGGATCTGAACACTTTTTTCTCTGAGAAAGGTAAAAGTGGGAATTCTTGACTAAAAGAGGTAAGATATGTAAGCTCTGCGCTCTGATAAAGGTAAGAGTAGTTAAAAGTTTTAGATCTGAAGGCTTGGTGCTCTATAGAAGTAAGATAAGTGAAAATTTGTGTTTCTAAGGTATGGATCTAGGTATGTTTAATAGAGTTTATTCTAGTTTGAAAATTGAGGCACTGATAGATGAAAGAAGGCTTGATATGAGTAGATCTGATAAGAATAGTGATATATATGTTATACCCATGCATAGAAAAAATGTTTGGACTAACAAATGGATGCAGGATCCTAGAAATATTTTTTTGCAAATTAGCTACCATGATCCTAGTGCGCAGTATAGAAGAAGTTAGGGATCATTTAAAAGAAATATAGGAGTGAACCTCTGTTACAGTTGCAGAAGACATGGACATATTTCTAAGGAATGGCCTGGTCAAGGATCTAATTGTCTTTTTTGCAAATCTATGGACCATGAGGTATTGGATTGCCCTAGAATGATCGTTAGGCTGGAAGAAATGAATCTGAATCAGGAAAACCCTAAGGCAAATCCAGAAGAGGCAGAACCCCAGTAAGAATCAGAGAAGTTATTGATACAAATGAAAGAGACCATGAATGACCACTGATATGTTATACTATTATATATTTTCAAAGAAAAATAATGCATTGAAGCAAGAATATGAGACTTTGACATTGACTCTGTCCTTGATGAAGAGACACAAGTGAAAATTATGCCAGAAATAACTTGGGAAGCTATAGGGAAGCCTGCTATGATCCCTTCATTAGGAGGAATAGGATTATTCATAGGAAACTTGATGATGTTATGTGGAAATCTCACTCAGATACCTATGATAGTCAATGGAACTTTGACAAGGGAATATTTTGAGATTATTAAATTCATTGAAGACAGTGCCCCGTTTACCATGTTACTAGGAAAATCTTGGATTGATAGAGATAAATATAGAAAGAAGGAAGAAGAAGAAGTATTAGAATAGAAGAGACAAGAGTTAAAAGATTTCATGACCCAAAAGATTGCACAACTGATTGAAGACCAGGAGAACAGATTGAAGCTACTTGACACTAGAAGCCCAGATATCGAAGCTACAGGAACATCAGAAGACATACAGAAGGCTAACATTTCTACCCCATATAAATAAGAAGTGATACACATGAATCCTAAGAGAGGATCTCAGCAACACAAAGTGACTATGCCCAAGGAAAATAAGAATCAGAATGGGAAAAGAACCACCGAGACGAAGCTCATGGGGAAAAAGGCTAGGAAGCTACGTAAGAAGAAGGTCAAGATTGGAAAGTTACAGTAGGTTCCAGAGGGTACCTCGCAGAAATAAACTTTTCATAATTGGAACTTCGTTGGGATATCAGAACAACGACATATGTCACTTTTCTATGGCGAAGCAATATAGTCGTTGGAAGTCAATATATCCGTTCGCCTACTGCTCCGAACGACTGCAAAAGAATTTATGGTTCATCACCAGACCGTTGGACCGTGCCATAATGGACAGAAGAAGAGTTAATAAGGCTCATAACCATTGCAAGTAAACCATTGCCAAGATTGTCTATTTATCTCATTGCGCCAGGAACGAAGAACACTTTTACCAACTGAGAATTTGAAACCCACAGATTAGCAATTGTATATAGTGCTCATTGCACTCTTTATGTTCACTCTAGTGCAGTGTCTAAGACTGTCATGAATCCGATTATTTTATCCTAAGCATGTGATGGAATTCTCTCAATGAATTCAACCAGTGCAAGAGAAGGCATGCCAACTGTTCACCGAATTTTAAAGCCAAGGAGCCAAGCTAGAAAAGGTCGTCATCACAATAGAACAACGCCTAGAAGGGCCAGTCAATGATGCACTCATCCAAGAGTTCACTGAGAAAAAGAACATAGCATTGCATAAGGTCAAAGTAGCTTGAGCCAATATCGAGGCATTCAAGGCATAATTTCTCAGGCCAGATTGACTCGGGACGAGTCATAGGTGAGTGTTGGGGGCCTGTTGGCCCTTGACCAAATTTTGGGAGATTCTTGGTCATAGTGACCTATTTTGGGACTTCGATAGCCTGTCGAAGGAGGAGCACAAGATGAAGAAGATATCATGGGATCTCAACCCACGTTTGGATCCTTTTTGGGTTTTGGGGAATATGTAACGGGAATGGGATGTCGGCACGTGGGTTTACCCATGCTTAGACCCATTTTGTATGTATAAATAGAAGGATAGAAAAATGTAAGAAAGTAACTAATAGAGAAGAATATTGTATCTATGTGATATAAACTAAGTGCCAAGGAGGAATTTGTGTGATCAAGAGTTTTGTGCATTCTGTATAGAATTGCAGAGCTTAGTGCAAGTCCTTGTATGAAGGTATAGAAGGCTTTGTGCTGAAAGAAAAGGAAGAAGGATCTAGCGAGTTGCGCAGATATTCTGTCCTATGTGAAGTAAGGGTTTCTAAGGCTATGTGCTTGTAATCGATTGGTCAACGATAATAAATAAGAAGAGTTGGTGGATGTAGCCTTGCGGTGGGGGTGAACCACGTAAATCCTGCGTTGTCCGCTTTGTGCCTTGTTCTGATGCATTGATGTGATTATTTGCTAAGTGCTTTGAGATGAGTAGATAGATCTACTATATATGCTTATGCTTAGTGCTTATAATGTGTAGAATGTTAGGTTTGATTCACATGTATATGCTAAGTGATTGACTTGTTAGACCTAAATAATCTGTGGATGATAAGTGATCAAACAATCTAGTTCATTGTGAATGCTATGAAACTATGTTGTATTTGCGAAGTGGTTATTGATTGCATATTAAATATCCAGCAGTGTTGAGTGCTATATTAAGTAAGGAATCATAGATTCATGTCCCAACTAAGGTTGCAGAAACTTGAGTACTGCAGCCACCCCTAGCTCTACCTCGAGTGAGACTTCATCTGCTTCGTAAGTGTTGCCAAAAGGGTTGATAGTTAGGGTTTTGTTGGTGCATTGTTGTAGTGTTGAACCCTGGGTCTGCCCCTGTGCCAACACCCCCTGACACTAGATCTTGTTTTACAGTTGCTTCCAATCAGGCTTCCAAATTCCCCAAACCAAGGGCAGTCCTGAGTCTCCCAAAATCTTGACTTCATTCATGTTACCCGCTAGTACCTGATATCACCTCAGTAGATTTCACGAAGCCCTTTTCTTCTTGGAGTCGCGTCTCCCTTCCTGTCGACATCAACATAGTTTCCATAAGGGAAGTAGTATCTTGACTCTCAGTACCTTTACAATGAGGAGTTGTGGACAACACAGAGAGAATCATCATTTCTCTCTGATTCCATTGACCCCATAACATTTGACTTCAAAAAACTCTCATGTTACGGAGGGTCTTACTATGTGACTATTTCAGTTGTTTCATACCATCCAAAGACCTATGAATTTGTTAGTCCATCAATCCCTACGAGTCATCAAAAATTCTTATAGTCATCCTTGCCTCACTTCAGAGCCCATTCACCATTCGAAATTGTCATCTTCTATTATCAACTGCCCCCGAGGGAGTTGCATTTATCTACATCAACATACATCTTCAGTTACTGTCTCACATTTTGGCTTCATAACATGAGCATGGGGAATGTCTGCCTTGTTTGTACATAGATTTTATTTTCTCTCCCTAGAGAATGGTTTGGGTCCCACAATTTTCCCTCTCCCTCTGGAAGATCTCTCTTTTATTTCCTCTCTTCACTCTTCATTACAATGGAACTCTCAGCAAAATAAACATTGATGTATTTCGCCTATACGTATGTTCTTAACCTCACACATCAATGGGAATATGTTATCACTGAAAAACCGTCTGCAACACTGCACGCAAATGGTTAAAGAAACACATTAATGCCAACAAAAATTAGTCCACCTATAGCACCAAAATGCATTCAAAAGGAAAAAAAATATACAATTGGGTCAAAAATTGAAATGCATGGATTCCCCAAATGAAGCGCGCACACATTGCACAGTGTGCGTGGGCCAACACAGCCCTCAGCACGCACAATGATCAAAATGTGAGACTGTGTACAAGAAAAGTCATTCCCTTATATGAACAATGCATTTATGGATCTTTTTGGCCTCTCAACCACTTATGGACAGACCCCCAACACAATTTGACACTCATATCTGAGAAAAATCTAGCTTGGGGGATGGTCATGGGCTAGAGGGTGCCCTAAAAGGCCCATTGTTCACACTATGAACCAATTACATTTTTCCATGTATGAATTCTATAAATAAGAGCCATGGGTGTGCTAAGAAACCAAGATATTCATAGTATTTTTATGCTAGAAGAATTCTTCCTTTGGAATCCTCTTTTCTCTTGGAAACCTTCAAGCACCATTGTAATAGGCCATTCCAGTCACCTCTTGAGGGAATAGGCATTTGTTTTCTTCACCATTTGTCATTTCTTCCATTGTATGAAGAACTCTCAATTAGGGAACTCAAGAGACCTCCCAAGGAGGAAGAGGGGACTTATAAGTCCCTATTTTTCTCTACAGTGTTTTTCCTACTAATCTGTTGATCCATTGGTAGCATTATGTTGGTGATTGCTTGATTTTCATGGTTCTAAGTTTCTCATACTTTCTAACATTTATTTTTTAGTTGTTTTAATTTATTGATTTGTTTATACATGTGTTTGGCTTATCTAAACCACTCACAAAACTTTTGTCTTGTCTAGCAGGCTCATTTAGACTTGCAAGTGTTGTTGTTTTTCTCACCCAAAGGAAAAAACCAACATAACACTATGTTCAAAAGAATAGGGTATTTCCACATAGGTCACATACCTTAAGAAATTGTTTGCACAAAAAATTCAAAGATCGGTACTCTAGTGTATTACATGGTTAAAACCCTCAAAGAGGGAAACACTACATGGCCCCAGCCAATGCGGACACTTAAGGCAATATATTAATGCAAAAGGAAAAATAAATTTATAATATTTGTTCACAATAAATCATCAATAAATGACCCTCCGTGATATTTAAATAGATATCATGGACCAATCGAGTGTTAAATTATGGATAAATATAGTTGTTAGTATCAAGGAGAATATGAACCATGAAATTACTTTATGTCTAGAACATATCATGGTAGTTGGATTACATAACTACAAATGCATACTAAGAAAATACACTTTACCTAAAGATACATTAAACCAAGTTAATATATACTAACTCCTAAGTGTCTAAATATCCTAACAAACCCCTCATATATAGTCTCATACTTACCATGCACATCCAAGGTTTAGAAAATGGATATCAATCTTGCAACTAGAGCTAGCATTCCATATACACTTAAGAACAATTTGGCCTTGGCTAAAAAATAGAACGAATTAACAAGCATATCAATAGTACTCAAGGATCTAATTTGAATAATAGGATTAGGCGTGTCTATGTCGCTAGCCCCATAAATAGATATCTGTCAAGAAAAAGAGCCACTAGAATCTAACACCCAAATTCTATGGCCCCTATCAAATCCTACAGTGCATTGGACTAGTTTCCTATAGATTAGTTCTCCCAATACACTCCAAGATCCATCCAGTGTTTCATGTATCTTGTTTGAAGAAAGTGGTGGGGTTGAATTGTCACATTCAATCCATCCTCCCAAAACTCGATGAACAAGGTTCCATTTCGTTATGATAGGAGGTAGTTATAAACAAATGAGAGCATAAATTGTGCCATCACATTATCCAATAAGTCCTAGTATAGTGGAAGAACATGCATCCCAAAGATACCACTTTGGAACTAATATATATTTTATAGTGATTCCAACACCTCCATCCTTGAGGAAAAACTTTTGTTTGAAGGGGGAGAGCATGTTAGGGTCCTACCCTAACCTCCATACTTAGAGGTACATAGGAGTTATATAATTAATGTACAAAGCCATTTTATTTTAACAAGGCCTACCAAGTAGTTGGTATGTGGTTAATTCATGTAAAAAGGTCATCATTATGGAATAAGTCCCACTAGTTAGTTGGGACTTTGTTGGATGACTAGTGGTTAATGTTTGGGTAGTAACAAACTATTTATATAGGTAGGAAGCTATGTAATGTTTTTTCAACTTATTATCATCATATTATAGCTCTCATTTGGAGGTTTCCCCCTTGAACAGGTTCATGACCTTTTCTCTTTTTTTGGATTCTTAATATAAAGGTTAATATTGTACAAGTTCGATACAAGTTGGATACTCTTGTTCTACTATATAATTAATCTATATTATTTCTACAAATTACAAGAGAGTCCCATGGATCTAAGGTTAGTGAGAGCCTCTTGTGGAAGCTAGAGACTCGTTGCTAAGAATATGAGAATATTAAATGGGATGGTTTTGAGGGAAAAACCATCACAAGAATTTACACGGTAGCTTAAGAAAACACCATTAAACCTACTGTTATCATTGCAGTTTCATTTGCAAATGGTTATAGGAATCCAGCATCTCTAAACACCTATTAGTTCATTCATGGTCCAAAAAATGCATTTCCAAAGGGCACAAACTATACAATTGGTTATAAAAACAACATGCACTCAGAACACAAAGGAAGCGCAGACACATGCGCCAGTCGAAAACACTGGAAAAGCGCATATGTGCTCGATGCACGATTATGTATGAAAAAATCCACGCACACCTAAGAATGACACATTTATGATTCTAGTCATCTTCCCACCCACTTCTGGTTTAGCTACAAAGTCGATTTGACCCTCAAATCCAAACTAAATCTGAGAGGGGGTTTGGTCAAATACCTAAGGGTGCCCTAAAGGCCCCCTTGTTCACACTAAAGACTGGTTGGATAATTCCTCAAATATTCGCTATAAAAAGAGGCCATGGGTGAACTAATTTTCAAGAATCTATTTGTATTGTTATGTTGCCTCTATTCTCCTACAAGGAACCTTTTTCCTTCTTGGAGAATACTAGCATCATTTCATTGAGCCATTCTCCTCACCTCTTGAGGGAATGAGCTTTGGATTTCTTCACCATTTCCTTTTTAGTTTGTTATTTGTAAGAAGATCTCTCACATAGGGGATTCAAGAGCCCTCCCTTGGAGGAATAAGGGACCCATAAGTCTCCCTTTCTCTTTGGTGTTTTCCCACTAATACAATCTATCCATTGGTGGCATGACTATTGGTCAATTGTGTGATTTATTTTGGTTATAATTTCCTTATGCATTGTAGTTTCATTTCTTCAGTTGTTATTAGTTTAGTTGTTTATTTATTTCTTGTGATTGATGTGTCTAACTCTTGCACTAACATTATGTCATATTCAACTGACCCAACTAGACTTGTAGGTGTCCCTCTTTTGCTCATTCAAGTGACGAAAAGGATACAACAGATTGGCTACCATACTGGGGAAAGGTATCAAATTCCTCCCTATTTGGGTTGTTTAAGAACTTCTTTCTAACTTATTTACCTTGCAGGGATCATAACCGACCCAAGCCTACATGAAAAGAGCCGAATTTGGAGCTGGAATAAGAGAATTTTATTTAAAATTTTCTTCCCGAATGTGTATCAGAACGTGCGCGGGAATTTCAACCCACATGCATGTCTTTAGAGAACATGCGCCAAAAACACTATGTATTCAAGTGCATTATGTGCAGGTGCACCAACAGGTCATTGTTTCTTTGGGCATTGATGCCACATGCACCTCTGTCTACTCCGCGACCCACACATTTGCTTATAAATCCAACATTGTAAGGGTTTTTTGTGATATTGTGAAGGCCCCTAACGTTCTAAATATTGAATCTATGCATTTTGTAATATGAAACACACTCAGACTCCCTCTCCACATGAAGGGTTAGTCAAAACATAGGCACTTAGGGGGTTAAAAACAATATTTTTCCTCTTTTTTCTTTGAGTTGCCACATGGATGGCTTGTTTTGATTGTAAAAGATAAGTTGGAATCATTCACTATCACAATTATTAATACTTGCATTGGGACCAGAAATCAAACTTCAATCATTGAGTATGCTCTTCTCTCGCACCATAGAGCGATCTTGAGAGTTAGAAAAACGATTGAGGGAATATTTCATCTCCCTTAAAGACAAAATCTTTAGGAGAGGAAAAATCCCCCCTAGGCCCCCCTCTTAGTTTCTTTTCAAAACATATTATAATTTGTAAGAGTCCAAGCATGCCCACATGTTGCAAAAATAGGATAGTTTGAAGCTACTTTCTTAGTTTACATCACTAGGGGAGTTTAAAGATTATTATAACGGGCCCATACATGCCCACATGCTTTCAATCTAGGATAGTTTTTTGAAGCTTTCTTAGATTAAATCACATTAGGGAGTTTAAAGGATTGGTAAGGACCCACATGTCCACATGCTAGTTCTTTAGGGACTTTAAAATTCCGCAAGGTCGTACCAATGGCATCTAGTAAGATAGGTGATCAAGACTTGTAAGGACCACACAAATTCCACATGTTGCAAGGTGGCACCTAACTTATTAAAAATTTGGCACATTTCATCACTTTCTCACACACAAAGTCACTACTCACTCACATAATTTCATCTTGAATTGTGGAGGTTGAAGTAAGTTTCCTCCAAAGGGATCCTGAAACGTCCCACTTTTTCTTGAAGGAATTATCCACTCTCAATTAATTCAAATGAGATTGGTTCACACCCCCAATCTCTCAAACAACCACATCTAAAAAAATTCTAAAAACTCACTAAGTTTTCCTCCACAGGAGGTGCCAAAAGAATTTGTTTAGTCTAGGTAGGATCTCGGGGATAAGCATCCAAATAACTCCCTATTATCTATTTCTCACATCTTCAAACATTAGAAGTTGAAAAATAGAGAATTTAAAATTCTCCAAGTCAAGTGTTCCTGACACCATAAGGTAGGGAGATACCCGTGAAGGGTCGAAGGTTGAGGTACAGTTGTTCTATGCATCCCCCCTTGAGGCACCCACCTCTTGGACGAGATCCAACACGTGACCCATTTCCGAGCCTGAAAATCTAAATGTCGTTCTTTGACCAAGGTACCTAGTGAAAAAAATTTAGGACATCTACCCAGGTGGAAATTGTGGGCTGAAATTGCACCTTGATCGGATTTTGTGTGGCTATTTGGAAATATCGCCAACTCTTTCGGGATATGCACCCTCTACCCCTCATTATAACTGATTGTTTCATCCTTCACTATTCCCTCTTCCGGTGGCTTCATACCCCACTGTTGAGTTCTATTGGAAGGTCCATTTTTATTTGAGAGGAAGGACGTTAACTCTCTTTGGACATGAGAATTTGTTTTCTTTGTTCTCCCATGCGGATAAAATCCACCTACCCACATGTATGCTTCTTTTTTTATTGATTTATGTATGATTCTCTTGTGATTACATGCGATTGTGAGATATATTGTGAAGGTCCAAGTTATACAAAGACTCTTGTTCATTTATTTCTCTCATCACCATTTACACACATCCACTTTTCTAGTTGGACATCATAGGGGACCCACAAAATCCTTGTTGTTCCAGACGCTTGTAGAACCTCCCTCCTCTTTTAGGAGGAGTTCCTAGTTTCGCCAACTCATCGGCCCAACCCTCTCACACTCCTGTGAGTGCTACTGTATTGGGATGATATTTACTTGGTTCCACTCTGCTTGGGTCCACTTCCCAAAGACAACCATCTACTAGCTTTCCTTTACACAGAATTGGGGGGAAAACTTCTTCCCAAGGCGGAAGTACAACCCCACCTAACCCCCCTCACAGGTCAGGTACATAAACCACTCACACCATGGCTGGAACTAATCCTCCACTACCACTCCAGATGCCATATTTGGCCTCCCTCAACATACCAAATCTAATAAATCTCGCAAATGATCATATATTGCACGACCCCACATGGCCTGCAATGCCTACCAAACTACCTTCAAACATTCCCAAGTTTGAAGGAAAAGTAGGAAAAGATCTTGCCAACCATGTCATGACCTTCCACCTATGGTGCTCTTCAAAAAACATCATGGAAAACTTAGTCCGATTAAGGTTATTTTAGCGCACACTCACAGGCCCATCAGCCAAGTGGTATGTAGATGAAAAATCAGGGTCCCATGTGACTTTTGAATCCTTGGCCAAAACATTTTTGACCTTCTTTCAACTACCCATTCACCATGACAATGGTATATAACTACACTCTGAGTTTAAACAAACCTCAACCACACATATCTTTGACCACATTCATGAATGGCATCGACGACGTGGTTTATACAAAGAAGAAACCACCAAACAACAATGCCTTGATTGGTTTCTCAGATCACTCGTCCCTCTCCTTGCCAAAGATGTGGCCTCTACCTTCCCCCAAAGTGAAGAGGAAGCCATCAGAAAGGATCAATAGTATGAACTCATTTATTCACAGTATAGATACTTATATACAATACCACATGATGCCCTGAGACTCGTACCATTCGGCTAGGACATACCTTGGATGTCTCACTCAGAAGATGGATTGATCAGTACCACAACACACCAATATCCATACATCCAACCACCACCTATGTATGGTACACCCCAACATCCATCAATATATTGAGGACCCCCTTATTACCCTCCTCCCCCTTATCAGCCACCATACTCTATTGTACCCCCTCCACCCATGAGTGGACCCGCATCAACACCCATGATGTGCCCTGCATTTAAACCAAGTTATGGTACCCCCTCTACCGTAGCTTACACCCTAAGCACTAGTGAAAGCACTACACCTTCCTATGTACACTATGGATCAGTGCCACCAAATAATCTGTATTTTCCACTTCCTAGTCCTCCACAGCCCATTGCTCCTCCACAAGGATAACCACACGCTCGGGTTAACTTTGTTCAGGCCTCTCCCATTCAGCAATTTCAAAATTTTGAACAACTGAATACAGAAAATCTTTCCCATCAGTCGAATAATGCCAAAAAGAAAGGAAAAAACTGAAACAACAATAACCCAGGACTAGGGGGGAATAACCCCCAACATAACAAACCTACTGGGGGCAACCAGAATCAGGGGAACGAAAACCCCCAAGGGGCAATGACAACAAACTCCAAGGGAGGAACAACAACAACCTCCAGAAAAACTTCCCTTGTGCCCTTTGTGGTGAGCATGGTCATTATACTCACCATTGACCCCAAATCATCGACTTCAAATAGATGAAAGATTCCATGAATGTGCCACATCCTCTAGCGCCGCCTGCCCCTCAGCAGGCCCCACAACAGTATTTGAAACAACCACCCCCAGCGGTGTTGCAAAACCCTATTCCACATCAAGGGGTGATGAATACTCAGCAAGAAGTACACCCTACCCCACCACAGATGGGACAGTATCAAAACCCTGGGGATCCATCAGATCGCACTATCCTCCTCACTAGCGAAGAAGAGATCCTTCTGCAAATGCACAATCGTCAATATAGCGCACCCTCTGAATATACTTCCACCACTTCGAAAGAAATTCCAGTTACAACTGGACCACCTTTGATGATTCCACACTCTAACACTGAAACACCCCTTTGTATTCCTCGCATCCCATTATGACGGAATTTCAACAACCCTCAGGCTAGGATGACACACAATTACAGTTTGGTCGATGACTTGGTGCAATCTTCTGCAAACATGTTAGTCTTGGAAGTCCTCCAAACCTATCCCACTCAATGGAAATCATTTCTTTCTGCCTTGGGGGCAGTCGAACCTGTTGATACTAGACTCATCACTTTTTATCTAGATTGTGGGGAACCCCATCTCACCGATTTGGTAGCTTTTCAAATACCAGTCAAAATTCGGAACATCACAGTTCATCGATGCATCATTGATGAAGGTCCATCCACATGCATCATGTCCAAAATGGTATGGAAAGAACTTGGCTCCCCAAGCTAATACCATCCGCCATCACTTTGAGAGCTTATGATGGACGACCATCTTCTCCTAAAGGGCTCTTTCAAAATGTCCCAGTTGAACTTGGGGGCAAAACCATTCTTATTGACATTGAGATTATCGATGCTCGACTCAATTACAATATCTTGTTTGGATGTAGTTACATGTACGTGATGAAGGATGTGGGCTCTTCTGTGTTTTGAATGATGATGTTCTTCCACAATGGTAAGATCATCACCATCGACCATGTTTCACATTACGAGCCCAACCCTTCCTCCAACATCGATAACATCCTACCTCTTGTCAATAATAATCCCAATGCATACCCACTCATCGAGATGGGCCCCAAAATTTTAAAAGACCCATCCTTGCTAGGGACATGCCATGGAGCACCACCACTCATACATCCCTCAGCACAAGTATCTGTCATATCTTCCGATGGAATGAAAATTGGAGATACCATTCCTCCCACTGAGGCTTCTTCACTCCCTGACGTACCACTAGTCACAGAAACCCTACCTCAGGAACCCCCTGAGAACCCTTCGACACCACTTGTTCCCAGTTTCACTCTCCCCTAGGGTCACATCCCAGTTTGGGAGACAGTCCCCCAAGCCATTACGCAAATTCCCTTCTTCTACCCCCCACTAGGAGTACAAGCTTTCCAGGTAGTTTCAACACTTACCCTTCCTAACATGGTTCTTGATATTCTGTTTTGGTATCTACACCCACCTGAGATGGTTCCTCAACCATCCCTCCCTCCCCAAATTGAGGGAATCCCAATGCATATCCCAGTCCTAACTACAATGGCACCACCCTCCCTCCCACTGGACAACACCATCGCCACAGCTGAGGGTAGACAGAAGAAGAAAGAGCCCACCACTCCACTTACCCCGCCTCGAGTTCAACCTCCTTGCACACTATGCGAGAAAGAAGGACACCCCACCAATATATGTCCCTCTCTCCCTGAACTATGCAATTTAATCCAACTCCCTCGAGCAACCACACCGCTCATCACTTCATCTAGAACACCTAGTACTTCCACCACGTCCCCTACTACAGGTAGCAAAGGGATGCGAACCAAATTTTCATGTGCCATCTATTCTGAGTATGGCCATTACACCCACCATTTCCCTATGCTACCTCAATTTCAACAGACGCTAATGGTAGTATGACAAAGATTTCAGCAAGAAACCCCTCCATCTGTGTCATTCATCACTCGAGTCACTGACATCCATTATGTCACAACCTCAGTCAAAAAATGGATGAGATGCCCTTGTTCTCTTTTTGAATCACTTGATCATTTCACATGCCAATGTCCTATGATTATTGAATACAGGTGTCCCCAAATGGACCTTATTCAAAATCCTCCCAACCCCTCACTTCCTACGATACAAGTGATTCCCCCTACTCCCTCTCCAGATATTATTCATATTCTCTCTCCTGAGCCTAAGGCACTTTCCACTCCTCCATGGTTTATGGACAGCCTATATGAGGATTTACCCCCAAATCCCCCCAATTCTCTGATTCATTTCCCCACATAAATCTTACGATCGACGACAATTTTTAACCCACAGTATATCGATATTTGGTTCATGTCGAGCGAACCGTCGCAACCTCCTTGTGTCACCCCCTCTACATCTTCACCGCCAGAAGACCATCACATGGTGACAGTCACCAATTTTACTCCCATGGATCCCCTATATTCTCGTCAGTTCCACTGCGATGAAGACATCCTCGAGGAATTAACTACCCCCGATTGCCCATGGAATGCGCTCCATCACAGAGAACTCTTTCTCTCATAGGAAGCCTTGGAGCCTCCTAGCCAAGACTGCATATACACAATTGAAACTAAATATTTTATCCCATCCCAGCATATAGATTGGTTCAACAACCCTATCCTTGCCCCCAAAGCTTTTGAAGAAGGGAACATGGCCAACATTTCCCCCACTGTGAAAATTGATATTTCCACCAAACCTATACGTCAAAAGCAATTCCCAATGCACCCATCCAAAGCATCGGCCATCAAAGCCAAAATTGAAAAATCATGCACCACAGGGCTCATATACCCCATTGTATATACGTCATGGGTCTCCAACCCCGTCCCTATCAACAAAAATACGGAACTATTCCCGTCTACACTGACTTTCGTGATCTCAATCATGCATGTCCCAAAGACAACTTCCCAACGCCCTTCATCGACCAAATTATCTATGATTGCACCGGCCATGACGCGTTTTCCTTCATGGACAAGTTCTCTGGCTATAATCAAATCTAGATTCATCCAACAGACTAGTACAAAACCACATTCACTACCCCTTGGGGTACTTTTGCCTATCGTGTCATGCCTTTTGGACTGAAGAATGCAGGTGTGACATTCCAACAGGCTATAACTTACGTTTTTCATGATCTCACTCGCATCATCCTCGCCTACTTGGATGACCTCACCACTCAATCTAATAAATTCATTCAACATCTTGATGACTTATGAGTTGTCTTTCAATGGTGTCGTCAGTACAATATTCGCTTGAGCCACCTGAAGTGTGTATTCTATGTCACCGCTAGACGCCTCCTTGGGTTCATCGTTTCCCAACGCGGCACCACAGTAGACCCCCTCAAGGTCCAAGCCATCATATATATTCCACCACCTTGAAATTTATGCCAACTACATATCCTACAAGGCAAATCCAACTTTTTGTGATGTTTTGTCCCCGATTACACCACTCACGCACACAGTTTCTTTCACTTGTTGTGTCACGATATCCCATTTTGATGGGATGAACATGCCCAAACATCTTTTGATGATCTAAAAGTGACACTCTCCAATGCCCCTTTTATTAGTCCACCTGACTATGATCATGACTATACTCTCTACTTATCGGCCTTCGTCGTCTCAGTAGCAGGAGTCCTTGTCCAGCTAGGGGATGATGGCCGCAAGAATGTAATTTACTACATCAGTAAAACAAATTCAGGGTCACCCCTAAAGTAAAATTAGGAAGACAAATTCTCCCTTGCAGTTGTCCTCACAGTAAAAAAACTACAAAATTCATGGAAGATTACAACCGCATGCAGTGCTTGCTTAGTCACCGACAAATCAATGGAAAATTTGCCCAATGGATCGTTATCTTTTATGAGTACGACTTAGAGTTTTCAACTCATAAGAGAAATAAAGTGCTCATCCTCGCCGAACTCACTACGACGTTTTCCTCGGATGCTACCAGTTCACCTATCAATACGGAATTCCTTGACGAACACCTCTTCTACATCCCCTTGGATGAACCCTGGTACGTCAACCTCCTCGTCTAAATTCACACACTGAAGTTTGGAACCTATCTCTCCTGAGACAATCATCGATGTATTCTCCATTAGGCCCCTCGATATCTCCTTATCGGTGACATCTTATATCGACAAGGGTTCAACACCATAATCCATCAATGTTTGACCATCAACGAAGCCGATAGGGTTCTGAATGATTTCCACAGTGGCGCTTGTGGTGGTAACCTCTTGGGAATGTCCACTGCCCAGAAAATAATTCGAGAGGGCTACTTCTGACCGATATTGTTTCACAACTGCATCCATGCAGTGAAACAGTGTGACAAATGCCATATTTATGCCAACAAATCACGAGGACCACCTACTCTTCTACACCCAGTCATCACGGTTGGCCCCTTTTGCAAATGGGGCATTGAATTCATGACTTGCAACCCTCCATCCAACAATGGACACAAGTACATTGTCATGGAAGTTGATTACTTCACCAAGTGGGCCGAATCTATGCCTAATTTCAACAACATCGCTGACACTGCAACACATTTTTTCTTTAATCACGTCATCTCCCACTTTGGATTACCACTACAACTAGTCTCTGATCATGGAAAACACTTTGAGAACGAGCTCTTCATTGAAATTTCCTCAAAGTTAGGATTCTCTCACGATTTCTCCTCACCCTACTACCCTCAATCCAATGAATAGGTAGAGGTGATCAACAAGGTCCTCAAAACCATGTTGCAG
>ML861069.1:0-14506 GCA_009831015.1 Picea engelmannii | reverse complement strand
CAGCAAAAACTTCCTTATCATAAATAGCTTATACAATGTTCAAGAGATAACTCAAACCAATACAGATAGTCCTCCCCAAGAGATGCGCCACTTTTCTCCCTCTCTCCAACTGGTAATTGCAGCTTGCCTCATAAGAGAATGAGTAAGTGAGTTGTGTGTTAGAAGTGAGGCGCTAGCCTCCTATATATACAAAACTGACATGTGTGAAAGGTCACCATTGGCAGGGCCAACCTCTCACTCTGGGTGGGTAAACCCACCTTTAATTAATTCTGGGTCTTCCATAATAACTGTTGGGGCCGACTTCTTGTTCTGCCCTTTATAATTGTCCGATGACCAATTCGCAAAAGGGGATTTGGTCCTTATACAATTACTGACATAATTAATCCACAATGGGGATTAATCCAATAACAAAAATAATAATAATGACATTATTAATCCGCAATGGGGATTTGATCCAATAATAATAAGAATGCTCTTCGCAGTTACATTATTTCAACACATTTAAGTGTCGAAGATGCCACGAATATGGGCACTTCCAAAAGCATTGCCCAAAAACCCAGGTATTACAACAAGAGAAAGATTCAGGAGAAGGATGGCAGCAAGCGAAAAGATCCAAGGCAAACCCCAACCCTAATTCCAAAAAGGAAAGGAAAAACCAAAGAGGTCAAAATGATATGGGGAATAGCTTTGTGGTGCTTGAAGGAAAAGAGAATGAATTGCCTACAACTAAAAATAAAGCAGAAGAGAAAAAAAATCCAGAAACGGCAAGCCAAGCTAATAAGGAACCATCTCCTCAGTTAGAACCAAGAGAAATCCCAGAAACCCAGCTGTCAGGGACAGAGGAAGAAACATCGGAAGAAGCTGAGGGTGAAGCAGACACTGGGCTAACTTAGAACTCCCTAAAACTAGCCACCAGAGGAAGGAAAACAGTAAAAGAAAGAGGAGAAAGGGAGACATACAAAGATAACCTCCAAGGATCTCAGCAAACTCTGGAAACAATGCTAAATTCTAGAAGCACAAGGAATCAAGGGCAACCCTCTCAAAGGATGCCTTCCAATCCAAAAAGCAAGTAATGAAAATAGTCCTCTGGAATTGTAGGGGGTTAGGAAGCCAAAACAAAAAATTGCAATGAAAGACTTACTCTGAATCTCAAACCAAGATATTCTACTTGTCCAGGAGACTAAATTGGAGGAATCAGAATCTCTCCAATCCAGCGCAACCTTTTGGAAAAAAGGAGCAAGCGTAGCGGTCAACGCTAGAGGACCCTCCAGAGGAATTGGCTCCCTGTGGAACTCCTCCACTTTTGATCTATTGAATTTTGAGCACTGTACCCATTGGATCCTCACCAAGTTAATTCATAAGGAGTCAGGTATCCACACCTATTTATTTAATATTTATGTTCATGTTCTTCCCTCTGGAAAAAAAAACTGTTGGAATATTTTGAAAGAGTTTCTTAGTAGCCATCAATTGGAGAACATTATTATTGTCAGAGATATCAATGTTACTTTATCCCTTGGAGAAAAAAAAGGGGGGTTCCATCGTAAGAGACCCCTGTCGAGAATGGGTTGAAGACATCATTCTTGATTGGGATCTGGAATATATAAAACCCCCCAGAGGCAAATACACTTGGTTTAATAAAATAACCAAACCAGGGCACATAGCACCAAGGCTGGATAGATTCTTGGTCCAGAGCTCCTTCCTCCTCTCAAACCTCAACGCGGTCTCTAAAATCCTCCCCTTCAATGCCTCAAATCATAAGCCAATCTCCCTATAATTTACCAAAGAATCTTCTCTGGGTCCAATCCCTTTTCGCTTCAGCCTCTCCTGGATCCAGCATGAGGATTTCCATGATTTGGTCAATCGAGTATGGCAGATTCCTGTCACGGGTTCTCCCTTTTTTGTGTGGGAAGAAAAACTCCAAAGAATGAAGCGGGCTCTTAAAGTTTGGGAAAAATCCTTAAAATCTCTCACAACCCAAAGAGTGGAAGCCCAACAACAGCTGAAAATTCATCAACTGTCTATGGAAGAAGGAAATCCAAACCCAAACAACCTGGAGAAAGAAACAACCCTCCATATAAATCTCCATGCAGCCTGCAGAGAGGAAGAAGATTATTGGCGACAAAAATCCTGTAGCCTTTGGCTAAAAGTTGGGGATAAGAACACAAACTTTTTACATAAGCAAGCAAAAGCAAGAAAAAAATTCAATTCCATAAAGGAAATCCACGGCCAGAATCAGATTGTTAATGACTTTGAAGGTATCAAGCAAGCTGTCCACCTCCATTTTAAAGGTATTTATACTGAGGACTCTTCCAGCGGAATCCACCAGCAAGTTCTCAACCTAATTCCTTCGGTCGTCTGCCCAAGATCCAATCAACAACTTATAGAACTGGTCACGTTAAAAGAAATTAAATTGGATTTGGACAACATGGAATCCGATAAAGCACCTAGTCCTGATGCATTTACAACCCGATTCCTCCAAGTCAGTTGGCTAATCATAAAACATGACCTGTATAAGCTGGTAATAAAGTCACAAAATTGCCACAAGATTGGTGGGAGCACCAACTTTGTGTTCTTAGCCTTGATACCCAAAGAAAGAGGAGCCTTATCGTTCGACAAATTTCGCCCGATCTCCCTGTTTAACATTGGTTACAAAATTATCACAAAAGTGATTGCCAATCGTCTCAAAGATATTCTGCCAGCAATAATCCTAGAGAACCAAGGTGGCTTCATCAAAGGAACGCATATCACCGACAACATAATTCTGGTTCAAGAAGTGATTCATTCAATCATGCACCGACGTGAAAAGGGTATGGTTGTGAAGTTAGATTTTGCAAATGATTTTGACAAAGTAAGGCATGATTTTCTATTTCAGGTAATGCAGAAGTTTGGCTTCAACATTTCTTTCATTCACTAGATTAAGGCTTGTATTGGGTCTCCATGGATTGCCCCGTTAGTCAATGGTTGAGCAGTAGATTTTTTTCAGGCTTCTATGAGGCTTAGACATGGTTGCCTGTTGTCTTCTCTGCTCTATGCCATTCAAGCTTCAGTGCTTAGCTTCCAACTAGAACAATGTCGTATTCAATAGGAATTAATGGGCATAAAAATAGCAAGAGGGGTCAAAGATATCAATCGTGCTCAATTTGTTGATGATACGCTTCTTTTGGGAGGGGCAAGTACCATCATAGCCCGTAAATTTAAACAACAACTAGATCTCTATAAGGAAGCTTCTGGGAGCCAAATACACTACAGGAAGAGTCAAATCTTTGGATGGAACTGCAAGCCAAGGGAAAAGGTGGAAATAGCTCGTATTATGAAGATGGAAGGGGAAACATAGTGGGATTCATTCAAATATTTAGGAGCTCCCATTTTCAAATCCAAGCCTAATTCCTCTCACTAGTCTCCCTTACTTGACAAGATTAAAGCCAGAATCCAAGCCTGGGGGGCTACCTGGCTAAATCTGGCAGGGAAGCTTGTTCTCATCAAATATGTCTTGAACAACATTCTGATATATCAAAGCTCCATTTTGTTAGCTCCAAATGGAATTATAACCAAACTTGAGGCAATTCTGAGAAGATTTATGTGGAAAGGAGGCAAACAGAGTGACAATAAACTGCCACTAGTCAGTTAGGGGAAAGCAATAAAGCCTTACTCAGAAGGAGGCCTTCAAAAAAGAGATCTCATATCCCAAAATTTGGCACTAGGGGCCAAGCTCCTCTGGAATCTAGTAACTAGAAAGCTAACCTAGGGAAAACATGCATTATGGAAGAAATACTTCACTGGAGCTAGGAGGAGATGTCTCGACACATTCCCTAAAGTCTCAAAAGGCTCCCTGATTTTCACAGTCTGTCAAAAAGCCTCTGGATTCTTCAAACCTCTCCTAACTTGGATCTCGGGCAATGGGAAAAATGTCTTTATATGGGAGGACTCGATTCTGGCAGAGCCACCATTAGACTCCTTGCGAGGCACCTCTAACCTCAAAGATTTTCTCCACACCCAGAAGTTATCCACGCTATGGGATATTTCAAACTGGAATTCGAATGAAATCAAAATCTGGAAAGACTGGAAATTACCAAGATGCCCAAGTCATCTGCAAAACAAAGAAACTCTGCTATGAGATTTTCTTCATGGGAAATCGCCAACTGCAACAAATCAGAAAGATCTCAGGGGATGGGGATCTAAATCTGGCTTGTACACTACCTCTAAAGGATACAATCAGGTCAACGTGATTATGAATGTTCCTCCCAACCTAGCTCTATGGAAAGAAATCTGGAGGGTGAAATGTCTTCCAAAAATCGATATGTTCACCTGGATTTTGTCTCACAACGCCATCCTTACAGGAGACAACCTCAAAAGAATAGTTTGTGATGGCCCCACACGCTGTCCCTTCTACGTTTTAGAGGAAGAATCAACGCTCCATCTACTGCTGAACTACCCATTTGCTCGGGAGGTTTGGAGTTGAGCGCTAGCCCCTTGGACGAACCATGTAATCTTCCCAGCGGAGTTAACCTCACTCCTCATCCGTTGGCAGGTTGTGTGTCCCTTCTCCCTTAACAAGAAAGAGCGATTAAAATGTTGTTGGGTATCCCTTCCCAAATTTATCCTATGGAAACTATAGTTAGAGCGCAATGCTCGAATATTCAAAGGGAAAAAAAGCAACACAGACCAAGTGGTTGCAAAAGTCAAAGCTTTGATGGGGGACTTCCTTTCCTCTATTCATCTTCCAGCAAACAAAGGTAATTTAACTTCTATCGAAGAAGAATGGATGACTAGCATTCTCCCAAATCTGTTGAAAGCGGCAATAGCTCCAGTGCCTCCCACAAACAAATGGGAGATCAGATTAGACTCTTCATCCTTCACAAAGTGGCGAAACTCACTTCAGAGACATAGCCTCTTCTTTGATGGAGCCTCTAAAGGAAACCCCTGCACGGCAGGTGGGGGAGGGGTGCTTATAGATCCCGAGGAAATAAAGGTTCTCTCTTATTCTTGGGGAATTGGTGAGGACACCAATAACATAGTTGAAGCGTTATCCCTCTAGCAAGGACTCTCTCAAGCCCTAGCCAGGAACATTACAAATCTAAATGTCTTCGGGGATTCCTGTATCATTATTCAGGCTCTTTCTTCTAAGATTCTTCCTAGTCATATGCGACTCAGGCAAATCCTCAAGAAAATCAAACTCCTTCTGGCCAACTTTCAATCAATCCAATTATTCCACATACTCCGGGAATTAAACGACGAAGCAAATAAAGAGGCAAACAAGGCAACACTACTATGCAAAGGTGTCCTATCTTTAGATGGAAATGAGGGATATGATAGATTACCTTAAAAATTTTATCCGGGGGCTAAAGTCCGAAGTTAGCGCTAAACCTGTTCTAATGAAGGTTGATTGTAATCGTACCAACAATTTTTTGTTGTCTTCCTAATATATTTCATAATCGTTCTCGTTAAAAAAATAATAATAATCATATAGCAATGCCATAACAAATACATGGGATTGAGGGGTTAGGTGGCTAGGGTTATGTAGGTATTGAGGAGGGGTTGATGTCGGTGGGTCCACAATGAACTATAATGAGCTTGTGGATTATTTTGACGATCCATTGGTCAACATTCAGATATTTCCATATTGGCCACAATGTCAAGTAATATATGTGATGGAGGGCCCAAATCGGAGAACATTGTCGGTCGTGGAAGATGGTAATGGATCAGAGGTGAGGTGGCCTGATCTTGCTTACATACTACCTAATGGAGGTATGCGCCCATCGTTTTGATCATTCAAGGGGAGAAAAAGCATAGACAATGTGCTTTTCAATGGTGTTGATGACGGGGTATACCCTCAATTCCATGATCAAGTTGGGGCAGAAGGTGTTTCTTATCTCCATATGGAAACTTTTCTCGTGTTTATGTCTAGTCATCAACATGGTTCAAATGTAGGGGATCTGATGCTGAGAATTTTGGCACCACTAGGAGGCAAAGAGGGGTAATAGATAAAGGATGATGTTTTTTGGAGTGATGTGAATGTGAGGGAGGACAGTCTATGGAAGTCTCAAGGGGTTGTTTTGCAAAGTAGAGGAGGAGAGGGATCCTTAAAGAGAGAAGCATGTGGGGGAAATGTGTGAAAACAAGGGAAAAGTGTTGAAATATTGTAACTGCAAAGAGTATTCTACTCATTATTATTATTATTTGAGTAATTTATTGATCATGTCGGGCATTGTAATTGACCAAATCCCCTTTTGCGGATTGGTCAAACACTAATTGTATTATGCAAATTGAGAAGTCGCCCCCCAGGCTAATTAAACTGGTTTTAACCACTAAGAAGACAAGTCGACCCTGCCCAATGAAGAGACACCTTTTCAACACTTGCCAGTTTGTATAAATAAAGGAATCCAACACGTCATTTGCACACTCACTCAGCTCACTCATCTAGTGCGCAAGTTTGAAGGAAGCTATAGTTTCCAATTGTCGGAAGAAGGAAGAGCGAGAGGCGCATTGCTCAGTGTTGGATATTCTCTAGTGTTTGGTTTATTGTCTTGGCATTGTATTGGCTATCTATATTAAGGAAGTTTTTGCTGGGTTTTCTTCCCCATGAGGGTTTCCCACGATAAATGTTGTGTATCTTGTGATTGTGTTTCTCTTAGTGATCCTACGTATGCTATTGTTATATAGTAAATTGAAAATAAACCTAATAATAGCTCAAAACTTAACATGGTTTCATAGCTAAGCTGAAGAGAGAATCTTTCATTGGATAAAGAAAAATGCCACTGTTGTCGTACAAAGCAATTAGGGATTTTGTTGGAGAGGAATTTTTGCCTAAAAACCATCTAGAAAAGTGTGCTCTAACCTAGTGAAGCTTTTGGCATCTTCAGCGCACCTTTTTAGTGAATAGAACTCCGAGAAAGTGAAACCTTGGTTTTCACTGGTACTAGAAGTACCAGAAAACCAGTAATCCAGAACTGGTACCAGTCCAGATTTTTGCAAGCTCAGTTTCAAGTGGTAAATTTTGGATTTTCATAAATCTGTCTGCACCAGCTTACTCGCCTCAACTCAGCGCATCTAGCCCCTGGATCATAATTTCAAAATTTGAAGTTTGAAAAATTAGGGTTTCCTCATAAAACCCTAAGTTGCAGTTGCAGTTGCAGTATCAGTTGAAGTATCAATTGCAGTCATCCTTCAAGTTTTATAAGGGTTGGTAATTATTACCGTTGCTACAAGATGGTGCCGCTACCTGCAAATGCTATCAAAGGTATGTACTCACATATGTTTAAACTATTAAGCTTTAAAGGGTATTTGCAAGAGAAGGGATCTCTTGCCATAGATCCATAATGATCTCAAGATCCAACACATTCAGAGGCATAATGCAACCAAGGTTTGATTAGTTTGATATGCATCCATTTGTTATGACATTATGTTGATCTAGGTTGCATCATACTAACCTTTGGTCAAAATTAAAGTCAAGGTATTAGATGGATTAAAGTTGAGATCATAGAGTTTATTCTCTAACCCAACCTTTTGTCAAGATAACATATTGTCCTAGTATAGAAGACAGGTTGAAGAAAGCACTTGTCATCTTGAGTGAAGGAGACTTGGAAGAAAAACAACACACTCATTCTTGAGGACATGACTCCAGGTTCCAGGAGAAACTTCTTATGTTGATTCCAGGTTACCACGGAGGAATGTTTGCTCACAACACTAGAAGAGTGTTGACCTCATTTTGTATTGTATTTCTTACTTTTGATCTTTGCTTCAGACAGGTCACAAGTGAAATCTCTAAAGGAGCTATTGTGACGATTAGTTGTGCTATTGTTTTATTACTATCATCAAAAGAGTATTATTCTTGCTTGTTGTTTTGTTGACCATGTTTCAAGTCACAGGTGATAACCCTGAGAAATCTTTAGTGAAGGTTGCAAAAGGCAACAAATTAGATGAGACATGAAGTGGACGATGTACATGACCATATACACTCATGTACCAAAGAAGATGAAGAAGAATCTATCCTTTGATATCCAGAGTATCTCATATGGAGATTGATTGTAAGGAGTAGAAGGCTCCAAAGATGACCGAACATTAGAACAAGAACTCGCAACAGAATTGTTCAAATGTTAATGAAGCCACCTTGATGGGAAGCATAATTCACTTGAAGTTTGACTTAGCTTTTTATATTTAGACTTGGTATTCAACACCAAGTATTCCTTGTAAGAGATGATGAAGTCCTTGTAGACTTAAAAGAAATCAAGGATAAGCCTAATCTCATAAAGGATCAGATGAAGAGACAACTTTTAGGACTGGGAGACAGATGCCATGAGAACACTAGATTGTAGCTTCAGAAGACTCCTAGGAGATATGAAATCTTCTGAAAGATTACCTTGTTTCGGTAACAGAGAAGGAAACTAGTTAGAAAGACTAGGATATGGATTCTTCCGTGAGACAAGAAGAGAAGTCAGTATTGACTTCCAAGATTGATCTATATAGATCATGCATGTTGCAGATGTACAAATCATGATGTGTGTTCAAAGGATTCTCCCAGCAAGAGGGAGAAGACTATGACGAGACACTTACTCCAGTAATTGGAGAAATAATTCCAATATTTATGAAGACAACTAGAATAACCATGATTCATATATAGTACGAGATGTAGGGGGATCAATCCCCATATTTAAAATTGGGTGGCAGTTGGTGCAATACATTAGTTGGGTCATGGAGGCATGACTACAATAAAGATAGAGTTACCTCCATGAAAGAAGAAGAGCTACATTTAGTATCAATTATTAAGCCACTCTCAGTTTTAGATGAAGTTGTTGTCGTGATAGAATAAGAGGAGTTACTCACAGATTTCAACAACCACTGTAAGGATGAAGCAATCATTCTCAACCACAGAGCAACTGCAGGTGCAAAGTCCCAGTTTCAGAAGGAACAATTGCAGAAAGAGGAAAGGACATACTCTCAGGCAGTGAGACAGATAGTGCTTTGCAGATAGCACATAGAGCTAATACATGATTGTGCAGATTGAGTTATAGCTGAGCAAGTGTACTAGATTGGTACAATGTAATGTGAAAATTTGATTTGAAGATGAAATTAGAAAAGACTTAGTTCTGCAGGTTGAAGAAGGATCTGTACAGGTTGAAGAAGGATTTGTATAGGTTGAAGCAAGCTCCTAGAGCTTGATATGGTAGAATCAACAATTTCCCAACGAGCTTGGGCTTTACCAAGAGTAAATTTGATTCTAACCTTCATCTCAAGGTTATGAATGATGAGCCAGTGATGTTTCTACTATATGTAGATGATGTATTCTTTACAAATATGAAGAAAAGCTCATCACAGATTGTAGAAGAAGATCACTACAAAGTTTGATGAAAGACCTAATGCATTATCTCTTAGGTCTTAATGTTTAGCAGATCCTAGAGAAGATCTTCCTTAACCAAGAGAAGTATGCAGTTAAAATAATGAAGAGGTTTGACATGTTGAAATGTAAATCCATGTACACACCCATGGAAATGAAGTCGAAGCTCCTAGTAGGTACCTCATCAAAATTGGTTGATGCTACTATGTTATTGGCTCAGTGTTGTATCTAACAAATACTAGGCCAAAGATGTGTTATGCCTTGAGTCAGTATTTGGTAGAACCCAGATGTGTTCACCTTAATGATGCAAAACATGTGATGAGATACCTTAAGAGTACGCTGGATTTTGGTCTTAGTTATAATGGAGATCACGACTTCAGATTGTATGGATATACTGATTCGGATTGAGATGGAAGTGTTTCTGATAGAAAGAACACTTCAGGATGTTGTTTCGGTTTGAGGTCAACCATGACTTCATGGCAGAGTAGGGAGCAATTCAACATTGCTCCGAGCATGATAGAAGCGGAATACATTGTTGCATGTTCTACCAGTTGTGAGGCCATATGGCTTCAGATGTTGTTGACATATCTATTTGATCTAGAGATGGAAGCAACCGTGATCCTATGTGATAACCAAAGTTGCATAAAGATGACAGAGAAACCTATGTTCCATGACAAGTCAAAACACATAGAGATCCGACATCATTACATCCGTGATATGGTGCAGAGAGGAACCATAAAGCTCCAGTATGTTAGCACAGATGAACATGTTGCTGATGTGTTGACCAAGCCTCTATCTCGTGTAAAGTTTGAGCACTTTTGAGATAAGCTTGGTGTAGTCTGAAAGTACCTCCCTCGAAAGGGAGAGTAGTGTTGTGATGTCAACCTCGTGTTGTGATGCCAACCTAGTGCTAAAGATTTCCAGCTTCGTGATGATGTTGTTGTGATGCCAACCTCGTGCTGTGATGCCAGCCTAGTGTTGAAGATTTCCAGATTCATGTTGATATTGTTGTGATGCCAACTTAGTGCTGAAGATTTCTATCTTTGTGTTGATGTTGTTTTGATGCCAGCCTTGTGATGTGATGCCAACCTAGTGCTGAAGATTTCCAACTTCGTGCTGATGTTGTTGTGATGCCATCCTAGTGCTAAATATTTTCATCCTTGTGTTGATGTTGTTGTGATGCCAGCCTAGTGCTGAATATTTCCAGCTTCATGTTGATGTTGTTGAGATGTCAGCTTCATGCTGAATATTTCCAGCTTCGTGTTGATGTTGTTGAGATGCCAACTTCGTGCTGAAGATTTCCAGCCTAGTGTTGATGTTGATGATGCTCCAACCTTCGTGTTGTGATGTTGTTGTTGTTGATGATGCTCCAACCTTTGTATTGTGATATTGTTGTTGTTGATGTTGTATCAGTCTTGTGTTGTTATTAATGATGATGATGTATTAGTGTTATACTAATCCATGTTGATGCAGATGATAATGATGCCACTTCAACTTCTTGCTGAAGATGATGATGATGATGTTATTTCAACTTTAATGCTGAAGATAATGATGTTACTTTAGCCTCATGCTAAAGATGTTGATGATATTACTTTAGCCTCATGCTAAAGATGATGATGATGATGTTACTTCAGCCTCATGTTGATGAGGATGATTATGCTACTCCAGCTCCATGCTGTGAACGATGATGATGAGAAAAACTTCCGATGATTTATAGATATGCCAGTCAGTGTTCCAGATGATGTTGATGTTGCTGCCCTCTCTCTCTCTTGATGATGTTGTAGAATACCCTTCTTGTTAAGGCGGAGTGTTGAAATGTTGTAACTACAAAGAGTATTCTACTTATTATTATTATTATTTGAGTCATTTATTTATAGATCAAATCCCCTTTTGTGGATTGATCATGTCGGGCATTGTAATTGACCAAATCCCCTTTTGCGGATTGGTCAAACCCTAATTGTATTATGAAAATTGAGAAGTCTCCCCCCAGGCTAATTAAAGTGGTTTTAACCACTAAGAAGACAAGTCGGCCCTGCCCAACGAAGAGACACATTTTCAGCACCTGTCAGTTTGTATAAATAAAGGAAGGCAAACTCACTTAGCTCACTCATCTAGTGCACAAGTTTGAAGGAAGCCGCAGTTTCCAGTTGCCAGAAGAAGGAAGAGAGAGAGGCAAATTGCTCAGTGTTGGATATTCTCTAGTGTTTGGTTTATTGTCTTGGCATTGTATTGGCTATCTATATTAAGGAAGTTTTTGCTGGGTTTTCTTCCCCATGAGGGTTTCCCTGGATAAATGTTGTGTATCTTGTGATTGTGTTTCTCTCAGTGATCCTAACTATGTTATTGTTATCTAGTAAATTGAAAAGAAACCTAATAATAGCTCAAAACTTAACAAAAAGGTGTGTGAAGTAGAAATGAAATCCGATGAAGTTAATCTTGGGTGATGACGTGAAGATGCATCTAGTGGTCAATTTGGCCTCGCAAACTCTTGTCAGGAGGTTCCATGGTAAATATATGTGTGAAAAAACCTTAAAGGAGTTGATGCATGTTATATAGGAGCCAACTATTGATTAAACTCCAACTTTCTATCTCTTTCATAGGGGGTAGATGACATTTCTCTTTTGGTATACTTATGCTTCAAAGAAGATATTGAATGCTCACTAGAAATGGGGTTCAACTCCACTTTCTCTCAAGAAATGAAGCATTTTTTTCAATGTTAGAACAAAGCAAATAGACATCACACCTGTGTGGGTTAAACTCCATAGAGTCGCAACTCATTTTTTGGTCTTTAAATGTTTTTCGAGAGATTGGAAACTCTTTAGGCTCTTCTGTTGGGGTAGACATGAGTTTTTTGTACTTTGGCATTATTTCTATAGCTCAGATGTTAATAGGTTTGGACCTTTGAGAGGGTTTAGCTATCAATATTATTCTTCAAAAAGGTTCCACCTCTCATTGTTAGATCATGGACTATATTGGGGTACTCTTTCGATGTGCAAGATTCCATCAATATGGACATTTAGCTTTAGATTGTGACCTAAAATTTAGCCAAAAGGTCTTGGTAAATAAATTTAGTTCAAAGGAAGAAAAGAAGGGGGCTGTGAAGAATCTTATGTTGATAAGCATCTCTCTAGGGTTAATAATCAAAAGGGGATCTTGAAGGTTAGTGAAGAACCATATTGGAAGGGGGTTGGTGAGAATATGGAGGGTGAGGGCTCAGAGTAGTGCAATGGAAGGGCTCCCTTGCCTCCTTAGGGTGCCAGTGAGATCATTCTACACAAAAATTTGGATGGGAAAGAGGACTCTCCAAAGAAGAATGAGTGAACTATTGAAAATGGTAAGTCTATGATTGACCGTCCTTTGAATTTGTCTTGTATAGATAACGGGCATAGATACAGGGTCTTGGCCTAGTTTGGATCTATATAAGGATGGTGGTTATGGTTGGGGGGAAAATACAACATGAATTCAAGGGTTACATAGAGGACCCATATGCACTCTACTAGTGGGCCTTATTTAAGTGGAGGGGATTTGTTAGAATTTCCTAATGTTGATAGTGGGTGTAGAGCTTCTTCAAGTGGACACTATACTTCTCTAGTTGAGGAGGAGAGTGTGTCAGAGGGTATATACAAAGATCATTTAAGATCTATACATGTTGGCCTAGGAGCTTTAGATCAAGGGGTTGAAGGTGGTTTGGGGATGGGACATTATAAGGGGATTAGGGGGTTTGGGAGGGAAGAAAATCAAATCCGATCATTGCTCAAGAAAAGGCTACGAAGGAAATAAAGGTCGGTAGACATAAATTTATTGAGAGGTTTCTTAGAGTAGACCAAGCCCCTAGGAAGGATGGTCCATGATTTGTATGACTCTGAATATTCAAGGGTTGGGAAATACCTCAAAAAATAAGCCTTTAGATAACTTGTGGACACACACAAGCTTGACATCATTTTTCTATGAGAAACCATGGGTGAAGGGTGTAAATCCATTATTAATATGGAGAAGGTGTTTGGGGATTGAGAATTTATCTTCGTAGATTTTGTGGATTGTTCAAGGGGTTTAGTCTCTAGGTGTTAAAATGTACCAATACTTTGTCCTTTGACTCATATTTTAGTGTTGTATTATTCTCTTGGGAATTGAGTGAGGAGTTAACTATATCAAACATTTTTGGTACATATGTTGATAGAGTGGCATATTAGAATAGGATATTTGCTATGAGGCTACTCAGACAAAAAAAATTCAATATAGGTGGAGATATCAACTTTACATTGGGTGGGGTTGAGGTATGGAGACTAGCTCCTCACAAAAACCCTTGTCTAATTACATTTTGAGGAAGCTAGAAGATGAGGGTCTTTTTGACATTGAACCTACTACATTAAGTCCTACATGGAGAAATATGAGTGTTGGAGAGGACATAATTGCAAAGAGACTTGAGAAGTTTCTTACGATTAAATATTATATCGAAGATCATAATGTGATACAATAGTGAGGTGGTGCGGGACGTGAATCAAGTCATATACCAGTTTTCTTGGAAATAACGAAAGCTATGAGAAATCCTCACATTGCTTTTAAATTAAATCCTACTTGGATGGAGGAGGAAGATTTTATTAGTCTGATAAAGGGGAGGTGAGTTTTTTTTAATGGCGCACTCAGAGAATTTGCATGTATTTAGTTTGAAGTAAATTTAAAAAGGGTTAAACAAGCTACAATAGAATGGGCTCACTAAAGAGGAAAAGGGATGAACAAGGCATTATCTCTATGGAGTCTCAACTAAAGGCTTTATATAATAGAGAGTTGGCAGGTTTCCCTAATGAATCCTCTAAGAATCAAGTTAAAACTCTAGAACACGGGAAAAGGTAGTTATTGGCATAAAGGGAGGTATCTTGGGAACTTAAGAATAGGGTTTTATGGCTCTCAAAAGGTGATGAAAATACCAAATACTTTCACAAATTTACAAAACATAGAAAGAATGTGAACACAACTTGGAAGATTTCAAGGGGTGATGGCTCAAAAGCTTCCAACTTTTAGGACATTGCTCATAAGGGAGTGAGTCACTTTAGGGAGATTTATAAGGAAGAAAGTAGAGCTACTATGGTTGAGATGATAAAAATGACTTCTTATTTTCCTAGTTTTGTGATTGAAGAGGATAATGTGAGGCTCTTGGAAGAAATTTCAAAAGAGGAT
>ML861068.1:0-21683 GCA_009831015.1 Picea engelmannii | reverse complement strand
ACTTTATTGGTTATTTAATAGTAGCTTTCTTATTGGTTATTTAATAGTTACTTTATTGGTTATTTAATAGTAGATTTCTTCTTTAAGATTTAATAGTGTTTAATAATAACAAGTTACTTTAGTTTAGCAATGTTTCAATTAAATTTAATGGCTAGAAGATTGAGATTTGGTTAAAATTTAATTGCCCAACTGGAATGTATAATGATTAAAGTTGGAGTGAAGATTTGTTGGAGTCATGGTTAAGTAGCTCTTAATTCTCTCACGCCTTGAATTAATTTGGAAGTTGTATTGCGTCATGAATAAATAAGAAGCATGGTTGATTATGTAATTGTTCTCTTAGCACTTTTAAATCAAGTAGGTTACTCTTGTGCCTTTAAGAGAGGCTGGCGTATGACCGAATTATAAGTTTATAATAGAATTTGTGCACCATGAAATTTAGTATGTGAGACTCATTTTGTAATCTGTTTTCCTTTCTCCATGAATTAATTGATATCAATTTCACCATGATATGTATGGACGATATTGGGGTAGTTACTTCATCTGCCACTAAAAGGGTAATTATTGTTGAATTGAATGATAGATTTAGTAATTGAATTCTCTTGCACCCTGGGAATTTGTGTAATGTGCGACTGATTCATAGAACACTATCGTGCACTGATCATTGTTGGTTTTTTGTCTTACCATATTTAGTTTTGGTCTTGATCGTGTCAGGTGGGATGCAAACACCTCCTGGTTCCTCAGAACAGTCACCAGCCCTGAGACCTTAAATGGTCAAAATCGATGGGAACCTGGGCTTGAGCATTGCTTATGTGTCCTGGAGGTCCTAACCATTGTAGGGTAGGACAGGCGGGTAGTCATTCTTATTTTGTCAGTGATTGTCGTCCATTGCTTCCAGTTGTTGATGTGCTTCTTAGGTCATTATGTTGTTGTCATGTAAGTTGCATACATCATGTTCGTGGTCATGTGGCGTCATTGAGTATAATGTCTTTATTACCAATGTACACACGCACACACAAAAAAATAAAAATAAAAATTTGGCACCTGTTATGAGAGGTTGTTGTCGTAACTAAACGACAGAGTTACTACATTTTCTCTTTGATAAAAAATAACTTTCCTATTGTCTTGATATTGCTGAAAATTTTCATTGACATTCTCTCTGGTTTGTTGAACTTCAATCAATTGGTTCATTTTTCTAGTAATTTCATTAGGCCATTCTTCACTACCCTATAATTATTTCATCACAGGCAAGGAAAGATTGATAGGAAGTACAACATCAATGCCATAAATTAATTGGAAAGGGGAGATACCCATGGATATTTTAGTGTTGATTCTATTGGCCCAGAGTGCAAATTTTAAGTGAGAATGCCAAGCCCTTTTGTTCTTAGTTAACACTTTCTTTATGACTCTCATCAAACTCTTGTTGTATGAATCTGCTAATATATTACCTTGTGCGTAATAAGAAGTAGAATTTCTAGGAATAATATTATATTATTGACAAAAATATATAATTGCAAGGGACTTAAAGTCCTGAGCATTATCAATTATAATATTCCTAGGGAATCCAAACCTAACAAGTATATTTTCTTCAGGAAATTTGATCACAATTGCATTAGTAGAAGAATTTCCTCCACCCACTTGGAAAAACAATATGTTGCATTTACGATCCACTCACGTTGTGCACTAGAAGCAGGATGAATATCACCTATGAAGTATAAGCCCCATTGCTGGAAAGGGGCTTCAAATTTTATTGGCACCAATGACAAGGAAGGAAGTTTTTGTTTACTTGAAAAAAAATGACATTCTTTATAGGATATTACCTTGGCATTCACTTCAGAAAATAGCTTTGGCCAATAATAGCCAGATCTCAAAATTTTGTATGTTGTGGCTCTCCAAGCGTGGTATCCTCCACATATGCCTTTGTGAAATTCATCTATGATTCCTTCAGTATCTTCTTCAACAATACAATTTAAAAAGATTCCCAAAGGATCTTTACAGTAAAGCTTTTAATCTATTATACAATACTTGATTGCTTGAAGTTTGAGTGACCTAGATTTATCTTGACTAAAATTAGGTGGGAATTCAAGAGTTTGTAAATAAAACACAATATTTTTGTACTAGGCAGATAAAAAAAACTTATTCTGAACCTTTATTAAGGGTTGCTGCAAATTTGTTTCCTCAACTTTTGTTGAAGTTTTCTCTAATATTTCTATAACTTGATTTATTCCAAGAACTATGCAATTTGATTAAGCTAGAAGCTTTGGTAAACCTTGACCTTTAAATAATTTTGTTGGTTTTATTTCAAGGTCATACTCCTGAATTTTTGCTATCCATTTTCCTCTTTTTCCCATTAGTATTAGGAAGATTCAATACTTCTTTTACTGTGCTCTTAGGAACATATGCAACTATTTTGGAATGAAGAACATAAACTATGAAAGACTTGAGGGCTTTAACTAGTGCATAAGCTTGTTTTTCTATGATGTTATATTTAAACTCAGAATATCTTAAACTTTTGATAAATAATGCAATTGATTATTCTTGATTATGTTCATTTCTTTGTAAAAGGATTGCAATAATTGTGCTATTAAAAGAAAAAGAAAATATAAGGAGTTCTTTTGAGTAATCTAGGCTGAACAACACTGGTGCTTGTCGTAAGGATTTCTTGATATGATCAAATGAATATCTAGCCTCTGAAGACTATTTAACTTCATTACAATTTTTAAGCATGTCTGTCAGATCTTTTACCACTTCAAATTTTTTTTGAATGAATCTTTTCAGAAAATTTATATTTCCAAGAAAAGACTGAATCTCTTTCTTGTTTCTTGGCATACTGATGACCTTAGTTGATTCAACATGTTGATGGTTGATCTTTACTCCTTCATTTCAAAGAATATTTCCATGTAGTTTGTCTTCCTGCATATAAAAAATGAGGTTTTTAGGATTAAGTGACAAACCATATTTTTGACATTTTTTTTTCCTAAGGTGTTTTAAGTGATCTTCATCTGATTTAGAGAAACCAATTAGATAATCTAAATAAATCACAATGAGTTTATCCTTTTCTCCAACAAATGCTATATCCATAGCCCTTTGGAATGTTGCTCATGCATTCATTATTCCAAAGGGAATTTTTTCATACATAAAAGTTCCCCAAGGTGTATTGAATGTAGTTAGCTCTCTATCTTTTTCATGCACAAAAATGTGGTTATAACTTGAAAAGCCATTAATCACAGATATTTGATTTGATCCCACTAACTTTTGTAATACATGATCCATTTTAGGAGGAGGATAATTATCCTTTAATGAAGATCTATTTAGGTTTCTAAAGTCAACACAGAGTCTTATTTCACATTTCTTCTTTCTATCAGGTACCAAATTTGCAACCCAAGAAGAATATCTACGAGGAACTATGATTTTTGCATCTAATAATTTCTTTAGTTCATTTCCAACGACTGGGAAGAGAATATGATTCACATGTCTTAATTTCTATCTAAATGGTTTAGATCCCACTTTAAGTGGAATTCTATGTTGAATAATGATGGTGTCATAAGTCTTTAGATTTTCATATGACCATGCAAACGGTTCAATAAATTCTTATACAAAAAAACATACCTAGATTTTTGATCAATAGGTAGAAGGTTTGAGAGCTTGATATTCCTTGGTTGTTTTTCAGATCCAATGTTACAATCTTCCATTACTTCAATTTTAGGATGAACAACAGGTTTAACAACAACATCATCTTTATCAAATAGTTTCTCCAGAGGCACTAGTCCTTTTGGAATTTGATTTTTTCTTAACATCATCATTTTATGGTTAGCAATCATATTTTGTAATTTAGGATCAGAATGACTATTATGATTAATTTTCTCATTATCTTTTTCATCTTCCTGATCAATATGAGTTGTAGAAAATTCATCAACCATTTCCAAAAAAATTTTAATTTGCTGATCATCTTCAAATACCTGCCAGTGTTTAACATTGTCAGGAATTCAAGGCCTATATTCCATTTACACTTCATATTTTACATTTGGGACCTCAGGGGGTTTGAAAGTGCTTGATGCTAATGCTAAAGAATCAACTTGTTGATTTTCATGTCTTGGTATTGCATGGATATTGAAGGCTAAAAACAAAATTTCAATTAAATCCCAAGCAAAATTCTTATAAGATATCATTCTAGGATGTTTAGCTTGATAAACCTTCCTTATTTGTTTAACAATTAATTCTTCATCACCATAGACAATAATCTTTGTAATTTTCATTTTTCTAGCATCTTCTAAACCTAACACTAAAGCTTCATATTCACAAACATTATTGGTGGAATATGTTTCAAATTGTAGTCTAAAAGAAAATGGAAAGAATTTGTAAGAAGGTGAAATCATGAGTATACCTTCTCTAGCACCTTCCCGGGGGAAGCTCCATCAAACTACATTTTCCACATTCCATCTTCAAGATCTTTATTTTCGCACAAAGGAGTATTTACATTTTTTGTATCATTATTTACAGATAAAATAAAACAACCCAAGCCTTGATCCTTTGAATAAACATGATGATTATTAGGATAATTGGGATCACTGATTGTGTAAGCTAGTTTGGTTTCCTTGTAAAGTATCCTGGTTTCTCCACCTAATTATTACAAGATCTTTGATCATTCCTAAGAACCTAACATTTTTTGCATCAAAGGAGTACAAATCATGATATGGTCTTGTGATATGTAGGCCTAGCTTCTCCATAATTATTTTAGGCATTAAATTGTCAGAAGCCCTTGAATCTAGCATGCAATTGTGTAAGAGATGCTCATGAAAAATCAAACAAATGTAAAAAGGATCTACCGCCTCTCCTCTTTCCTCAATATGAAGACCAAACATCACAACAGGTCTTTCATCTTGTAGATTTAATGTATCAAGTTCAATTGTTGCAATGGAACAATCAATCATTTTCATCGGTTGTTTTCAATAAAAATGATTTTTTACAATTTCCAACAAAGGAATAGGAATTCTGATCTTATTTAATTCATTTTCTAGATTAAATGAACTACTAATTTTCTCATTTTCGTTGTGTTCTACATCTGTTTTCTTAGCAACCCGTTAATCAGATTTTTGTTTTTTCATTTGTGATTTCCTTTCCTTTATCTTTATTTTGAATTTTATCTAATTTTCCTTGATTATTTGTTTTGGTTGTATTTACATTTGTCGTAAGTCTGAGGTCATATTTTCTATGTAGTTCATCTTGCAAAATATCTGAGAAAATCCTGTATTGAGATGATGAAGAATCAATGTGACTATTATTATCATCTTCATTAAAATATAAATTAAAAATTAAGTGTTTCTCATACTCTTCTTGAGTAAAATGTACATTATAAATATCACCTTCCATCATATTTATATCCTCATAAATATCTTCAAATTCTTCCTCAAAAAGATTATCAACTAAATTCTGATTTTTTATAGGTGCTTGTATGGGTTGATCTTCATTTATCCTTTCTCTCTAAAAAACTTGAGGAGGGTTGAAAGGCCATCTAAACTGATTTGGATTTCTATTATCAGACCTTCTTCTCTCATTTTCCATTCTAGCCAATTTATTTGATAAATATAAATTAATGATCTTGGGAATTTCTTCAATTTTATCCTCTTGATTTTTATTAGTTCATGATGTACCAATTTTTTCCTTTTGTTTTCTTTTATCTATTTCCCTTGATTCACTTCTAATTCTATATTTTCTAGAAGAAATCATATTGGATTCAATTTATCCAATGCCATCTTGCATACCAGTTAAGGTAGAAAATATTCTCTCCCTAAGTAGCAAGGAAAAATATGGGGCAAAAGAGCAAGAAAAAGTAACTTTTGCAGCTGGTTGTGATGGTTTTACATATGCGGGGATATTTTTATAAAGTTTGTTAAATATTTTGATAAAATATGGGACTGATTCATTTTGTTTCTTTTTTAAACTCCCAAAATCAGTCAAGAAGTATAACTTATCCTTCTTCTCACCCCATTGTCCAAGGAAAGTAGATTCTAATGCATCCCAATAATCAATGGAATTAGGAGGTAACCCCTTAAACCATGTCCTCACATCAGCTTCAAACGTTTGAACAAATATCCTCATATAAACATATTCATGTTTAAGAACCTGATTGTCTGTAAAATAATCAAAGGATGACAAATGTTCTAGGTCTATGATCTCATCTTCCCCATTAAATTTAGGCAAGAGTTTCAGATAATTATCGCAAAAATTGTGTAGATTTACATGAAGATTCAAAAGGGAATATCTAGCATCTTCTTTATTAAAAATCCTTGGTTGGGGTGGTGGAGGAGGTGGTTGTTGTCGTTTTCGTTGAGGGATATTTCCTCCCATGACTAGATGATCTATTAACAAGCATGGATTATTAGGAGTTAGTGGATTGGAAAATACTTTGAATTCTTCTTCTTCTATAGGATATTTTAGAAGAGATGTTTGAGGTATTTATTTCTTAGGGATTAAGAAAGGAAACCTAGAAGATGTAACAAGAGAATTTTCAAGAGACTCCTTTGGAAAAACTTTTGGAGAATTCTCAGTAGGATAGACCTAACAGATCATAATAGACTCTTTAAGAGAAAGGTCAATACAATGTTCAATGCAAAATTCAATAGAATCAATTGTGAAGACTGATAAAGGTGGTTTTGGAGAACTTAGAAGGGATTTTTTAAGTGATGATGGAAAAAGGAGATTTGGGGAACTATTAGAAGATTATTTTGAAGAATCCTTTAAAGAAATATAAGATTTTCCCTTTGACATAGGATCTATGGAAGAAGACGATTTTGCAACAGAAGGGATAGTAGAAGGTGTTATAGGTCTTTTTTCAGGATTTCTCTTAGACGATAATTTTTTTGGGTCTGCTACTGGTGTATTGTTTTTTGGGTCTAGGTTAGCCCTAGTGTTTTTCTTTCCCAATGCCAGGATTGAAAATATGGATTCTCCAAGTGAAATATTTTATCCTTCCCTACTCTTGTTCACCAAAAATGAGTAGGTTTTTCTGTCGTTTTACCCGAGGAAATGTAAAATTTCTTTAATTCGGTCCTCAAAAATGGCACCAAAAGAATGTTGTAACCTTTGAGATGTTTTTGTCTAGGAAACTATGCCAAGGCATCCATTAATTTTGATTTATTTTTTCTTGAGTTAATCTGTCCTAAAATAGAGTGTTTTACTGATACACTTTAGGCCTTAATTACTAATCTTCAATACTTTAATAATCAGATTTTAAGGGCATCATTTCAATTTTAAATCAACTAAATATTTTAAGAGATGAGAGAAGAAATAAGAAGAACAAAAATGATAGTAAAATAATTTATCTCCTAATAAATATTATTTTACTTCTCAATTAGAAAAAATTACGCATATATGTATCTGAACTAAGAATATAAATCGAATAGAAATCAATAATTCATTTCTATTAAAAAAGGTATGATAAAAATTAAGAACATGTCCTCTTAATACTCACAGTATGTCGAAGAAATTTGTATCTTTAATGCTCCCTTTAATAATTGCAATAGTAGTAGTTGTACTAAATTATTACAATTTTAGTAAAAAAAACATCTAGAAGTGAATTTGTGAAAATGGAAACAATATGAGAGAGATAAATCACATCAGATGAAACACAAAAAAATTGATTCACTCAGAAATTGCGAAAATTTATCAAATATTTGTCTTCCTCGATCTCGAAAAGATCCTTATTTTTCTAGTTTGTATTCTTCTTCCTTTTATAATCTTTCTGAATGCTAGGGATTTCCTAAAAGAACACAAATTTTTCTATATCTATATCTCTAACATTTTTCTTGACATATATTTCTTAGAAAAATAATTGTTTAAAACTATCTCTTCTTAAGAAATCTCAATGAATATCATGTTATTGATTAGAAACCACATTTCAATCTCAAAAGAGATGATTTATCTCCCTTTTTACATGCATATTTAAAATTTTGTTACGATTTTATCAAATATGTTCTTTATAGAACAAACACTAGTAAATTTGGGTCATTTTGCGATGACCATTTTGATGCTCTTGCGATGTTATGTCGTGGAGAGTGTGATGAATATTGGACCCCTCAAACGTCGCATCATATCCCATCGAGCATGCGATGAACCTGGAATAACATCATAAGAGAGATGACCTACGAAGGTCATCACAAGAGAGACGACCTACGGAGGTCATTGCAAGAGAGATGACCTACGCACTCATCACAACAGAGATGATTTAGGAAAATCGTTGCAAGATCGAAAACCGAGGATATCGCCGTAAGACAGATGATCTAGGAAAATTGTCGCAAGAGAGACGACCTATGACAATTGTCTCAAGAACTAAAACCGAGGAAGATCGTTGAAAGAGAGACAACGTAGGACAATCGTCGTAAGAGAGACGACCTAGGAAAATTGTCCCAAGAATGAAAATCGTGGAAGATTATCGCAGGAATGACAACTGAGGAAGATTGTAGCAAGAGAGACAACCGAGGAAAATCGTCGCAAGAACGACAACTTAGGAGAGCATCACAAGAGCGATGACATATATCTATTTAAATAAATAAATATATTGATTGGAAGGTTAAAAAAGGGACAAAGCATTTAAATTTGGCGAAGAAATAAATTAGAGCAGGCACTAGAACTTTGATCACGATCCATCAGAATCGATGACCATGAAGCATTGTATAATTTGAAGTTGCATGGGGGATAATTCTGAAGGGTGGTCCCACAATCCAAACCATAGTTTCCATTGAGGACTATGTGTCAATGTCAGGTTGATTACAGAATGACAAGCGGGTTGTTCCAAAACTGCCAGTCCACATCTCCGCAAAACAAAGGTGAGAAAAGATTGAATATCATTCTAAAAGGGGAGAGTTGCAAAATAAGTTTCAATCAACTTGGCATTTTCATGATAACTTATTTTCCGGGATGTTTCATATCATTAAATTTTGAGACGAAGGTGAGATATCTGGAAACATGTGATAAAACTTTGAGAAATTGGTTTGCTATACTTTCTGAGATATTCCCTAACTTCCATAGGGAATATCTCAGAAAGTATAGCAAACCAATTTCTGAAAGTTTTATCACATGTTTCCAGATATCTCACCTTCATCTCAAAATTTTACGATATGAAACATCCCAGAAAATAAGTTATCGTGAAAATGCCAAGTTGAATTGAAACTTATTTTGCAACTCTCCCCTTTCAGAATGATATTCAACCTTTGTTATCTTTTGAAGAAGAATCGTTATCCCTCTTTTATACTTATTTTTTCTCTAAAAGTAATAAAACAGTAAGGATTTTTGTTAGAATTAGTTCTTAGAGAAATTAACACTATGAATTACTTTTACCTGTTGTCTTGGGATGCTATCCTCTGGGAAGAATATTTGGAATTTCATTTTATTGGGGCACTTCCCCCAACACCTTTTCTTTCTTGAAGGAGAGGAGTTGTCGAATCCATTGTGTCTACATCAAAACATACATTAGTACACATGGTTGAAGACCTAGTGGATCTAGCCTTACAATAAATTAATCATCCCTTTGGATTGATTCCTAATACCCCTACAATAAATCTTCTTGCAAGCAATCATTCTAATAATCAGTGGTTCAAAACTCAAAGAAGAAGAATCAAATACAGATTCAAAATCCTTAGACCAAGAACCAAACCACATGGAACATAATAACAAAAATAATAACCAATTGTGGTTGGATAGGTATGCCTTGGAATAACCTGGTCTATTACACTACTTACACAAACATCCATAGAAATTACTTTTGAAACATGTCCTAGAAACATCTGGATTCCCCGAAGATCATACTAAGAAGTTTATTATTGTTATTAGGTTAATGAATGTACAACATGAGGATGTGGTATTTTGAATTTTTCCTTATACTTTTGAAAACTCAGCCTCCACTTGGTATTTCAATCTACCTGTTTGATCTATAACAAAATCGACCAAGTTTCAAAAGGATTTTATAGATAAGTTTGGAGAGGAAACCACTATTGGGGCATTAATGGTTGAGTTATTTTCTCCTATCATGGGGCCCAAAGAAAAGGTCAAGGATTTTATGTTGAGAACACACTTATACTGGGGGGGGGGGGTGAATCGGTATAAGATAAAAAAAATTTAACTTTTTAAAACATTCATCAACCATATGAAAGAAATCACATATGAGATATATTAACTGCAGAACATGGAACACACGATTTACGTGGAAACCCTTTCGATAAAAAACCACAAAAATTCAGTTTATAATTGTTTGTAGGCACTAACCTACTATTGCAAATATTTATAAGTACCAACATATTGGAGAAACCAATCCCCACTAGTATAAACCCTATTAGGCACCAACCTACTCTTACAGATCTTCATAGACATCATTCCCTAAGAAACAACTTATCAAGAGACACCAATCTCTTTGTTTGAGTACCACCAATTCTCAAGTAATAATTTATTCTTTAGTACATGATATAAATTCTCAAAAATATGATAACATTCAAATTACTTTCACCGAGTCTACTTTCTACTTCTTCCTTCATCAAGTCTAACCAAAATTTCGATTTCCAGATGAATTTTATGGTAACTTCAAAGCTTGTTATTTTTGGCCTCTTCCCAAGAACGAACTTGTACAACATGGAATGTATACAATTTTTGAAATGGTATTCTAAATTTTTTACTTGAGGTACTTCAGTATGTCTCCTCAAATCCTTGAAAATTTCACAGTCTAAAAAGTCCCAGAAAAAAAGTTATAAAGAAAATGTCAAGTTCACCTATTTGAAACTTATTTCAGGACCATTTAGAAACCATAAATTCCATAGGGTATATCTTAGAAGGTATAGCGAACAAAATTCTGAAGTTTTTACCTAAGGTACTTTTGTATGTCTCCTGAGATCCTTGGAAATTTCATAGTCTTAAAAGTCGCAGAAAAGAAGTTATAGTGAAAATTCCAAATTGACCTGTTTGAAACTAATTTTAGGACTATTAATAAACCCTAACTTCCACAAGGCATATCTCATGAATTATAGTGAACCAACATATACCCAAAGATTTTTCCTCCATCTCCTCAAACTTTCATGGTATGAAACATCCCAAAAAATAAGTTATAGAAAAAATTCCAAACTAATCCATTTGAAACTGATTTCAGGAGCATTAAGGAACCCTAACTTCCACAAGGCATATCTCAAAAAGTATATCGAACCAATGTCTGGAATTTTGACCACATATATCCAAAGATAAAAATAAGTTGGAACCTTTGGGAAGGCCTTTATTGAAACATACAAAAGATAAGTGGAAGAATCCATTTTCAGTGAGTCTCGACACCTTAAATGTTAAAACATAACCACATTAAGTGGAAATCATAACTATGGAGTGAACCCTATGCAATACAGTAAGAGAATACTTTGAAATTGTATTTTGTGGCTTCAATTGTTTTCATTCTATATTTATATTATTTTTCTTTTTCATGGTTATGATATGATTCAGTCACAAAAGATATACAAAATCACAAACTCTAATGCATGCAAACCTCAGTGAACATGTAGGGAAATTAAAGTGGAAAATAATTTCCAAAAATCCTGACATATTGACATAAAAGAATTAAGCATTTGGATGCAATGTGCATTGCATTGAAAAACAATAGAATTTATCCTTCAATTCTGTTATAATTCCACAATTTCTTTAGGCTGAGAAAATAAACCCAGAGGTAACCACAAACAAAATTTAGAAACTAGAATCTAACCCTTCCAGTCTTAGAGAGGGCTCTCTCCCAAATCAGTCACTAAAAGGACTGTTTTTTTTTTTTTTTTTTTCTTGAGGTTAGGTCCTTGGATTGTGAATAAATTTTTGGATGGGATTTGATGTTTAAGCCTGTGAGAAATCCACTGGGCATGGAGTCAAAAGGTTGAAGCTTATGACTATGTGGGTAATCTGTCAATTAATGGGAAAAGACTTCAGAGGTAAGATAGACACCAACTGTGTGTTGGTTTAATTTCAATGTCATTGTAGCAAAAAGGATGGAAGAAAAAAATAAATAAACACTTTAAGAAATCATATTTTGAAATTTATTAAACTATATTAGTAGAATAAAACACCATTGATATTCTAAACTATGTGACAAAGCATCAACATGATGAATTATGAAAAAATCTTTTAATTGAATATCATTCAGATATGGAAACATAGCAATAAACTGAAACAAGAACATACACTGAAGTGAACATGCTACACAGTCACTGACACATGAATCTGTGAAGAAATAATGGATCCCAGAAGCCTTGGATCACCCAACTTTATTAATTCTTCAGGAAAATATTATAGTACAAAGACTCTAAGAATACTCAATTCATCAAACTTTCTCCCACTCTTTGTACATTATGTGTTACAATATTTATAAAAAAATAGTAGTTCATAAAATCAAGATCCTTGACATATTTCAACAACTTTATCCTTATCTTCGCCCCTTTGACCTTGGTAGTGTCTTAATATGATTGGTTGATGTCTGGACCCATACTCCGTTGACAACTGGATGGTCATTTACTAGGACCTGGAAAATTACATTCAGTTTTACCCAATCTTACTATTTCCTTCCACTGTAATTAAGAAGGAATATCATAATCCATCATTTCTTTTATTAAAATTTCCCAATCGATGCAAGAGGCATACGACATGACAAGAAAGCCTAATTTTATTATATTAAATTTATTCAAAATTTCAAAATCTATGGCTAACATTTATACCACAGTTTCCCCCTTTAAAACTTCATTTAAGTCTTCAAACCTAGAGTGATCCATCCTCGCTTGTGTCAAGAGTGCATTGTAGGCTTCCTATTCATGTAACTTTCCCTTTCCATCTGAGAATGATGGAAGACCTTTGATAAATATTTCTTCAAACAAATACTTAAAATCCTGAACACTCTTTTCCAATTGGGCTTCTTTATTCTAGACTGAACTCGAGAGGTTGTGCTTGGCTATGATTCTCCTAGCCTATATTATGAAATAAGTTCTATATTTGACCCCAATTGTTTGCAAACTTGATGAGGGCACCGTATTAAGGAGATTGATAGCGTTCTGGGCCCATTCTGCTGGTCTTTTTGATAAAGTTTCATTAATAACTTTGCATATCTGTTTAGCCAAATCTACAATGTTTTTTTTTTTTTTTTTGACAGAAACAGTTAATGGGATTTGTATTAAAAACAGTGGCAAGCCACTGGTGCTTTTACAATGTTTATAGGAATGCAACATATCTATACTAAAGTCGACTACGACTCTTAGCTGCTAACAATACTTAGAAGCCGTGGCTGGCTATTGCAAAATACTAATAGAAAATTTCTTTCTTTTGGAAGTGCTTCTGAACTACTCCTTTCCTTTTCCCTTTGGTTGCTCTTTTTCTTCTTTCCATTCCTTGTTTAGCTGTTCCATCTGTTGCTCCAGATTTTGCATTCTCACTTCATGATCTTGCTTTGGTTTTCCCAATTCCTTCCTCAGCTTCCAAATCTCCTCACTCAACCCGGATCTTGTCTAGAGAATGTCATTTTCTAATGCCTCCATTCGCCTCCGTGACTCGCTATCCAAGCTCTGCAGGAAGTCTTCCAAGCTGACCATGAGGCCCCTCAGTTTCTCCAGCTCCTCTTCCAGCGCAGTTATACGATCCTCCGCGGATGGTTTTGGGCCCGAGCTCAATGTCATCCTGAGCTTCCGCTTGCTCCTCTTCCGACCTTCCACCACTACCTGGATATGCTTCCCTGACTCAGCCTCCTTGATTGGTGCTCCTCTTCCTTTGTCCAGACCCTTCCTTCCTGCCTGAGTTATATAATCTCGCTTCGTCCTTACACTGCTAGAATCTCTGCGCGGGGGTATGTCCTGAGGGATTGTGTTCCCCGGCCTCATGATGGAGTTTCCCATCCTTTCTGAAGATCGTGCTGACAGGCTAAGATATCACTGTCTTTTCTTCTGCCCTTCCTTCTTATCCATTTGTCCACTTGTGCTGTCAGCCCGGTTTGAGGAATTTACGGGATACTCCCTTCTACTGTAGTTCCGTTGAGTATCATGATGCCTTTCTCCAAACGGGCTCCCATATTCGCCTCTTCGTCCGCCTAGGCATTGTTCCCTCTCAGGACATGGAACAATTGTATTGACTGGAACCGACACCTGAGAATCATTATTTTGTCAATGACGTGCTGGAGTTTCCCATTCGCTACCCTGGTATTCTGATTTAAGGCTTGGATTAAGAGCCTTTAATCTCCAATCACAATCAAATCTCGAATATTTAAGGACAGGGCTTGGTTGAGTCCTTGCCAGAGGGAAAGGGCTTCTACTTTGTTGTTGGGATTGATGCCTAGTCCCCAGGCATACCTGAGAATGATGTTCCCAGTTGGATTGCTTATTATCCCTCCTCCCCCTACCTTCCCTGGATTACCTTTGGACGCTCCATTGAAAGAGAGAATGTTGGAGTTTAGAGAGTTTTTCCACTCTTCCATTGCACTTTTATCCATTCTGAGCTCCCAACTGCAGGGTGTGGATATTGGGGGTCCCCCTAGCGAGACGTTTTGGAGCCCTAGGTGACGAATCCATCCTTCTTCTTCAAGTCCCAAAGGCATCGAGTTTGAGATCTTTATAAAGTGGGGTGCACTTTCACTGAAGAGACCATTAATTTTAAAAACTACCTGGGCTGGAGTTCTTTTCTCTTCTCTGAAAATACGGTTATTCCTTTCCAGCTAGATCTTCCAGAGGATGAAATTTGGCAGAGCTTTCCAAGTCGCTGTAAGATGACCTTGATTTGTTGTCCTGAATGGGCACAGAGTCTGCCAATTCGAGAGCAGAAGCTGGATATCCTACGGGAGGGAAGGGGTCAGGGCTCCTAAACCAAGGGTTAAATGCCAGACCTCACTAGAAAACAGGAAGCTCAAAAGCAAGTTATTTGTCATGTCCTCTGCTTGACAGCATAATGGGCATCTTGTGGGCCCTGCCCACCCTTTTTTTCTAAGATTTTCTCCTAAGAGAACTCCTTTTTGGGCCACTGTCCAAAAAAACAAATCGATTTTCAGAAGGGATTTCACTGCCCAAATTGCCTTCCAGATTGCTGAATCTTGTGGAGCTTGGAGGCCTGGGATGAGATGGGAGTAACCCCCAGCTGTGGTGTAAGTCCCTGCTCTGGGACCCCAACCTATATTGTCTTTCTTTTTCTCGCATAGGGGGGTTCTCCCTTGCAATGATTCCTTTAGGCTACTCCACTCTTCTTCCATATCGTGGGGTAGAGAGGCAATCTCCCACCTGGACCAAGACAAGATTTCATCATTTCTCCAAGTCGAGATATCCCAAAGAATGTGAATATTGTTATTATGCATCCAATCTTTTAGACGCCTTAGCTCCTGCCTAGTTGAGAGTGTTGATCGTCCCGGGACCGAGTCCTCTCAAATGTTGATGTTTTTCCCATTTCCTGGGACCCAAGTGAGTTGTGGGAGGAAGGTCGGAAGTGCCTTCTGGCATAAGATGAAGATTGGAGATCCCTTCCCTAGCTTTGTTGGGTTCCCTAGACATTTTGTCCTAGGCCCTCGAAAATAATTTTTCCAGAGGGCTCGTTTGCTCCAATTGGAAGTCCCTGTGATGAGATTCCATAAAAATTTTGCTCCAAGAGCCAAATTTTGCATCTGCATATCCTTTAATTGGAGTCCCCCTTCAAGAAAGGGCTTTTTAATTTTCCCCCAATTGATGAGGTGCAGCCTCCTTCCCGTTTGCTTTCCTCCTTTCCAAAGAAACTGCCTGGTCATCGCCTCTATTTTCTGTATTACAAATCTTGGCGCTAACAGTAATGCACTTTGATAGATTGGAATGCTGGATAATACAGCTTTTATGAGAACTAGTTTTCCTGCTAGGTTCAGCCAGTTGGCTCCCCAGGAATGGATTCTGTTTTTAATTCTCTCTATCATGTTATTCCAATGTGTAGCTTTTGGGACGGCTATAATGATAGGAACTCCTAGATAATTAAACTCTTCCCAGCTGGTGCTTCCTTCAATCCCAAGTATTCTTGAGATATCATGCATTTCTCTTGGGTTAACGTTCCACCCATAGATTTTATTCTTGGCTGAGCTGATCACGATGCCTGAGATGTCTGTGTAGATGTCAAGCTCCTTCTTGAATTTCTTGGCTATTGCCAGAATTGCGCCTCCCAAAAGCAACGTATCATCTGCAAATTGGGCATGGTTAATGTCCTTTACCCCTTTTGTTATTCATGGCCCAAAAAGATTGAGTTGTCTTTGCCCATACTCTAGCTGAAGGCTAAGGATAGAGGTTTGAAGAGCGTAAAGGAGAGGGGAAAGGGGGAAACCTTTCCGGAGTCCTCTTGTTGCTTGAAAGAAATTTGTGGCTCGTCCATTTACCAAAGGTGCTATCCAGGGTCCAGAGATACATGCTCTGATCCAGTTAATGAAGGAGGGCGCAAACCCAAAATGCTCCATCACTTGGAATAGAAAAGCATGCCTTACCCTATGGAATGCATTTGAGAGATCAAGTTTGACTATCATACCTTTGTCTTTCCATCATAGACTTGAGTGGAGTGCCTCTTGGACGAGGATGATATTATCCATTATGCTCCTTCCTTTTATGAAACCCCCCTGATTTTCTGGAATAATAGTAGGGAGGACGCTTTGGAGTCTATTCGCTATGATTTTAGTGAGTATTTTATAGCTAGTGTTGCAGAGGGAGATAGGCTGGAACCTTTCAATGCTGGTCACTCCTTTTTCCTTCGGGATCAACGCTAAGAATGAAGAATTAGTTCCTCCTCCAATTCAGGCACAAGATTGGGAATTTCTGATGAGTTTCGTGAGATCGGACTTGATGATGTTCCACCCATGTTGATAAAATCTGGCCGTAAAGCCATCTGGTCTTGGGGCTTTATCCGGATGCAGTTGATCTAGGGCCTCTTTGATTTCTTGTTGATCTATTTCCTTGACTAACTTGTTGTTAACCTCTTCTTGACCCTTTGCCTAGATCAAAGCCAAAGGATAGGTAGCTGGATCACTTGCTTCTCGATGAGGCTCTGTATAGAGTGATTCAAAAGCTTGCAGTGCTGCCTCCCTGATGCCCTCAAAATCCGTTATAATATGGTCCTGAGTGTGGATTTCTGTTACCATTTTAAATTGCTTCCTGGCCTCCGCTTGCTTGTGAAAGAGATTGGTTTTCTTATCCCCTGCTTCAAGCCAGAGACACCTCGATTTTTGTTGCCAATGTTTCTCTTCTTCTCTACAAGGTTGATGCCAGATTTTTTGTAGCTTTGCCTCTTGCTGCAAGTTTTCTTTCGAGGGATCCTCATCTTCCATTTCTAGCTAGAAATATTCTAATTGTTGTTGCACTTCTAGGTGCGCTGAGAGGGGGTTTGGGAGGGTTTTGGCCCAAATTTTAAAGATCTTTTTAACCTTCTAATCTTTTCTTCCCAAACATAAAAGGGGGAGTCTGTTACTGTACCGTTCCAGATTTTGGCTACCAGGGCGGGATAACCTTCCTCTTGGAACCACCTTGGGTTGAAACGAAAGGGGATTGGCCCCAGATTATTGTCAGCTGACAGGCTTAGAGATATTGGCTTATGGTATGACACGATGTGAGGGAGAATAGAAGAGTCTAAATTTAATCCCAAGATGAGGAAGGAGCTTTGGACGAGGAATCTGTCCAGTCTTGCTACAATATGCCCTGGCCCCACCCTCTTGTTTGACCAGGTGTATTTCCCTTTTACTGGCTTTATATCCTCCAGCTTCCAGGTAGACATTAGTTCCTCTACCCATTCCCTTGCTTGGTCCCGAACTCTTGAGCCTCCTTTTTTCTCATTCGCCGAGAGGGTTAGATTCAGATCCCCCCCGAGGATGATGTTATCCAGGGCGTTATGTTGCATGAAATCCCTTAAGGTCTCCCAGCAAGAGATTTTGTCTTCTAGAAGGACTGGTACATAGAGGTTAAAGAGGCTTACCTGTCTCCCTGAGTCTAAATGGACAAGGTTGTTGTAGATCCAGTGTTTGCACGCTTCATGCATGCGTAGGTTGTATTTTTTGGAGGTCCATATCATGCCAAGGCTGCTCAAAGCCCCTCTGGCACTTTCTGCTATACCGCTACTGACATTCCATCTTGCTTTGGCTCTCCTGAGGAAGTCTTGTCCCTTCATCTTGGTTTCTTGGATCAGCAGGATCTCGGCTTTAGAGGTTTTAATGATGTCTTTTAGTGCCTCTTCTTTGGGCGTGCTTCCAAAACCTCTGCAGTTCCAAGACACCAATTTCATTGATTACCTGAGGGGGAGTTTTGACCTTCCTGAAAGACCTTGGACTTCTTCCTGGTTTGTCTGACATTGATCAACTGCTTGAGGGTTGGTTGTGATTCGTTTAGGACATCCTTGTAAGCCTCTTTTTCTCGCTCCACCATTTTGGATTTCCTTCCTCTTCTTAGTTTTTTTGGGGTGAGTTCGATGCTACTATCTTCCTCACTGCTGCTTCCTGTATGGATCTCACCCTCATCCATTGCTTGTGTTTCCCCTGGCTCTCTGGGGTCTTGAGCTTGATATTTTCCTTTCCCCTGCGACGATATGTCCACTAGTTCCAGATTTGGTCTCTGTTGTTCTAGCTCCTCTGCATGACTTGGCTGCATCACCACTTCTGTGGTTTCATTTATTATTTCTGCGTCTATTTCCTTACTACTGTCCCATGTGATTTTGTTGGTTCCAAAATCTGCTTGATGTGCCAGGGCCATTTTTTCCAGTCTTGGACCCTTTTCCCTTGCGTTGGGTTTTTCTTTACCCACCTGTTGCCATCCCTCACTTGTGTCTTTAGCCATGCATGGTTCTTTGGGACAATTTCTCTGAAAATGCTCGTACTCATGACATCCCCTGCATTTAAATGGTAATTGTTCGTAGTCGAGTTTTTGGAAATGTTGCCACTCTCCTACCTTTAGCTTGACTGCCTCTGGGAGTCCTACCTCCAGATTCACCTCCACACAGATACGAGCACAGGAGTATTGGTCTTTTGGTTTCACCTTATCTATGTAGTTCCCAAGGCCATTGCCAATTGCCTGGAGCGAGGAGCTGTTCCAGCAGTGGATTGGGAGGTTTGGGAGCCTGACCCACACTGAAACTTTCTTGGGAACCTCCGATTCCGGATCGAATCTTGGATGCCAATGATTCAGGTAGAGGCCTGGAGGGCCCATAAAATAAGGTTTGTTCCTAAATATCAAGTCCTGGTCAGCTTCTGAAATAAACTCGAAAATGTAATAACCTCTACCCACTGCATAACATGTAACATTGTTCTGTATTAAGGGTCTACAGTTCCTTTGTATCCAGTTGTCTATAGTTTTGGTGGAGGGCCAGAGCCCCATGAACTGGCCAACCAACCCTCGTTCATCTAACGAGACCGTAACTCTCATTGGCTGATCCGGAGGCAAATCGATTTCAGGAATTGTTTCTAAGCGTTTTACAAAGCTGGGTGGTGCATCGTTTGAAGGTTTCTTTCCATGCCTGGTCAAGAGTTTGTGAAACATGCAACTGTGTGGGGGAGGAGCGCTTGGCTCCCCTCCCCCAGGGGCGGCCATGGGTCGATCTCTGCTTGGAAACCACAGCTAGGTCAAAACTTCCCAGCGTCCGCCCGATACGTGTACACAATTATAGCCAAATCTACAATGTTATCTTCATCATTAACATAATTTAGATATGTTCTGAGGTTTGTAACCTCAACTGATATGGAGTTCTAGATGATGTGCTTGGCTCCTTGTAACAAAATTTTTCCTTTAAGCATGGTGTTTAGATTATTCACCTTTTCATGAAGGACTACATTTTCCTTTTTAAGATGTGATACACTTTCATCCCTTTTCTGTGCATCTTGTTCAATTTTCTTGATATTATCTTTCAATTCTTTTATTTCCCCATCCTTTAAGATAACCTGAGACATTTCCTAGACAATGTCTTCAGTGCCTGATTTGATTTCAGTAGCAGAGTGTGTAACATAGGGTACAACAAAAGATAAAGCTATGACTCTATTTTCCATTTTTGTCTTTTCTTTTGACCATTCTAATTTTTCCTTTTCCATTTGCAGAAATTTAGCCTGAAGATCTAGTGATATTTTCTTGAAATATTCCTTTTCCTGTTCCAATGCTACAAGTTCTGCAGTCTATGGATGCTCTGTAGCAGGCATTTTCAAATTTTTCTTCAGGCTAAGAATCACTTTGTCTTTCTCATCCTACAAGGCTTTCATTTATTTGGGGACATCAACTTCAAGTTGATATATTTGAATCTTCCATGCTTTACTTGTTGCTTTTTCCTTCTTGAGCCGACCTTCAAGCTTGGCATCTAGTGATGTTAATTTTACATTTTTCAAATTGAAATTTAAATAATCTAAATATAGCAGGTCACTAGTCTGCCTGTGGAATTGAACCTTGTTTGGGGCATTGATATCATCATACTTTATTTTGACCTCAGAGACCTTATATTCTTCTACTATGGAAATGTTGAATGTTTTCCTTTATGTGTATCTGACTGTGAATAATGAAGACTTGTGCTAGGAACCCTTCTTTTCCTCAGGCATTAGATTCATGATCTCACTTAGTGATTCCTTTATTTTTTCTTTATACAATTTAGATAAATCTTCCTTTGACTGGTAGGATTCCTTTGAGGCCTAAGTAAAATAGTATTTATGGCTATGGAAGGCTCCTGAACTACCTTCACTTTCCAATTTATTAGCTCTAGTTTCAATTACACTTTTGTCACTCTCCACCATGTCTAAACCTGTTTGTTCTTTAGGCCCTTTTTCCACCAAGTCTACATACTGCTCTATTTGGATGGTTTTCATTTTATTTATGGCAGTGTGTTCAGGGTCTATATCCATTTCCTTTGAAACAATAATGTTACTTTGTGTACTAGCTTTTGGAACCTTAATTACCACCTTTGTAATACTCTGTTGAGTTTGTGCCTTTTGTACAAGGGCTTCAACATCCACACATTCTTCAATATTTACAAAAATATCCAGGCCTTCAATAGGATCATGCTCATATGGAGAATTCTTGTTCATTTTCCTCCTATATATGATCTGATGAGGATCATATTTTTTACCTGGAATTTGTGCAAAACAAAAATCTTTGATCTTTTCCTCAACCTATGCTAGACATGTTCTAGATTTTATAATGAATGGGCCAATCACAAAAGGAAACTTTATATTTCTTCTCTATGATATTTTATGAAATTTTCAGTTTCAGAGATGATTTTTTGTCTTATGAACTCTAGAGCAAAAATTCCGAGGGTCAAAAAGATGGGAAACAAATAATGAAATTCATGAAGGCCATATACCCATATTACTGTAGAATTTACGAAAAGGGTCCAGTCTCCTACTCTATCTTCTGGATTATGTAGGTGAATTCTCATTTCTTCAATAACTCTGGGCAATTTAACATTGAAAATCATTTGGTAGGCCTTTGACATGAATTTATTGATAAAAATTACTGAAGTCATCCCGTTTCTTTCAATAGATATTGATTTTTCTTCAGGGATCTCTGCATTGTTGCTGGTGAGAAAAATATTCATCAGATATGTACAGTATCTGAAGTGTCTAAGATAGTGGAATTCACTAGATTTTTCTGGATGGTATCATCTAGGAACCCATCAAAATTAATGAATACAATTTGAACTAACTTTGACTAGAAGAATTTGAGTAGGAAACCTAACATTACCTCAACTATGAATCT
>WSFP011412143.1:0-24384 GCA_009831015.1 Picea engelmannii | reverse complement strand
TTTTCAACATATTTTGGACAGTAAGCTTTATTTTGGGTATTTTTGTGGATAAGATGGATATATTATTTGTTTTTGGATATGGTTTCAATTTTTCCTAAATATTCGGCTTAAATGATATCCATGGGAGCTACAAGGGTGTTATATGATCCAAATGATTAGTTTACATTTTATATTTGATAATTGGCGAGGAAAATGATGGGATTCACAAGGGGTCCCACCTATTTAGTAATTATTAATTAGACCCTTATTTATATTTTATTATTAATTACTTCTCCCTAAAATAATTAGTTAAGTTAATTTGACTTAACTAAAGAAAGTAGTTGAACTACCTCAACTTATTGAGAAAGAATAAAGGTTCAATGAGAAGAAGAGACAAGGGGAGAATACTAGGAGAAAGATAAGACTAAGGTTTTTTCTTTAGTTAAATGAGATAGTTTCATTTTTCATTCATTTCTGAGTTTACTTGAAAGCCTAATCCTCTTGTTGACAACAAGGTCTTATTGAAGGTAGCAAGGTTCAAAATTGAATCATACTTTACGGCCGCTTGTTTTAGAGGTGTTGATTCATCCTTGATAGTTTGTGTATTCTTGTCTACTTGTGAATTAATTTTCATGGTTGATAAGGGATATCTTGCAGAGTCAAATGGAAACATTTTTGTGGCAAGTTGATCCAGATCATTAATTTCAGTTTTATTTTACTGTCGGAGTCTTTTTGTATGGTGCCCATCGAAGATCTCTAAATCTGACTTTGGTCCTTACCCTCGCAGGGGTTTGTAAAGAGAAATGCACTTTTGGTATCTCAGAATGAAATAAAATCAGATTATTGTTCTGTATCATACATGTGTTTCATGGCTTGGTTCCTTTTTCCGCTTTTTGTCACCATGTTTACTTTATTGTAAAAGTTGTATACATTATTGTAGCCTTGAATAAATTTTATTTTTACATTGCGACAATTACAAATCATAAAATCAGCCTTAATCCTTGTAACTAATACTTGCGGATTGAGTGAATGTTTTGCGGCTATAAACCCCGGGTGACATTCTCAACTATCTTGTCCTAGCCAGGCAAGATTTGAAAATGATTGAGTAAGGTATTCCATACCTTTTTCTCAACATGACCCAACCACCAAATGGAAACAACTAAGAGAACACCTACCCACTGTCACCTTAGGCATGTATTCTCGTCACTTTAGAGATGAAAGAATAACCTCAAAGGGGGAATCTCGATTTACCCTAGGGGGAAACGAGACAAAAAGTGGAATGATGGAAGTGTAGCCCCTATAGGTCAAGATACAAAGCATGGAAAGGCTTGAGAAAGGGTCTTGATGGTAGCCAAAAGCTACCAAGAGATAAGAGGACTTGTAAAGAGTGATGTACCTACCCGAGACACAAGAACAAGTCGAGTATATGTGTATAATGTTAGGTGGACAAGCAAGTTAAGCTTGTTATCCCTAATAAAAGCAATAAATAGTGATGTATATCAGAAACAAAATGGTAATCACAACTGTAAAATAAAGTTTCTCAAATCTTAATGAAAGGTACAAGAGATAAGCTAGCAAATTGACTAGTTTAGATCGAGAAGATAGCATAAAACTTTAGCAACAATGTAAGGTTGTTGTAAACAAGTTCTGCAGAAGTAATTATCAGTTTTATGGTTGTAACAAACAAGTTATTACAACAGAGAAATCAACCGTCAAAACTTGCCAACAATCCACCCAAAATTGCACAAGCCTTAATAGATTAATGTGGAAAACTTTTAGCAACTTTCAACGGTTGAGTAGTGAGTTATTAATGAAAAAGTATTAGGGTTTATGGATACCTAATGGCTGTATATGAAATTTTGTAACAACAACAAGAAATACTTAGCAAATTGAGATGCACTGGTTGCTCAACCAAGCGTATAAAGCATAGAATTGATTCCAAATTAGATAGTCTCAACAAAATGATTTCTCACATTTACCGAGGCAAGTATTTTATATCTCCAAAGAAAAAATCAGATTAGTTCCTTTATAATTGGGTGAATGGAGTCTTTAAAGCACAATTTAAATTAACAAAATCCCTAGGGGTGTAAACCCTCTTCTTCAGGGGGTATGCCAATCAAACTAGGGTAAAATCTAGGAGGGTATACACACTCGTATTCCTCCTAGCAACCCTTGTCCAATAAAAGCTTATAAAATTAAAAAACGAGATGAAGATTAATGGAGGGTCTATACAACATACTCCTCCTAGGGTTTCAACCAACAAAATCAAAAAATAAGCAAGAAATAACTAACAAATGCAGATTTTTCCTTACCAATGCCAAGAAAGAGAGATATCAAACCCTAGTTTCACCAAGAAAATCACCATCCAAAGCAAGAACATAAGCCTTCAAGGGGTGCACATCACTTCACTTCATCCAATCACCAAGAGATAACACCAAAATTCATTTGCAAGAGAGAGAGAGATACCAAAATTCCCAAGTATAGCAAAAGTTTTAGCCAAGTAGTTCGCACAATGGGAGAGTTATGATCCAATGAGATGCAAATGATATCTATTTATACAAAATGTCTTGAACATAGTTTGTTAACTTAAGTTAGGGTAAACACAAAATAAGGGGACAACAACCCTTATTTTTCCCCTTTATTCAAATAATTCATCTTTAATCCAAATTTAAGTTTTAAAAAGTGCAGAATAGAAACCCTAAAATGACGTCACCCCTCTAAGGGTGACGTTTTGACCCTTTGAGCAAGTTGTTGGATTAGAAGGTTGAATTTGTTGGGGCTCATAAATCGTCCCTCTCATGGACTATAGTCTCCTCAAGTATTCTTCCACCAAACCATGCCAAGTGTCAAGCAACAACTTCATCACCACCAAACCATATCCCCAATGGTGACGTCAACAACAAGAAGGTGGTGTTTTAGCCCTTCCAAGCAAATCATTTGGCATGTGGGGGCTAGGCAAGGTCCTCTAGGCCTCCAAAGGCAAGACATCGTCATCCAGAAAGTGGACCCTTGGCATCCAACCTGTGGAATTGAAGACCCATGGAAGCCCAAGCTAGGCTTGTTCCTCCAAATTTGTCCACCAACTGGGTCCTGCAAAGACAAATGGAGATTCCCTCCAATGATATCAGGGCAAAGCATCAATATGAGTAAATAATATAAATAAAAGAGTCATTTAAGCAAGTACAGCCAAACCAACTCATCAAAATAAACTAATGCTCAAAGACCTTATGCAATTTACCAAGTTTAGGTAGGGGAGGGTTGACAAAACGACCTATTGGGTGAATCACACCTCAAGTATAGGGTTATTTCCCAAGGGGGCCTCCTTCTAAGTCACGTGGATGAGGTGTCATGGATGAGGGGAAGAATTTTGGGCATGGGGTTCATGACATACAAGGGGTGTGCCTTTGTAGAGGGTGTGTTGCACCTTCATTTTCAATGCATCCTTTTTCCAAGTCCATTCATTGCCATTAATTAATTAATAATCCAAAACCTTGGGTACTCCCTATTGGTGAATCGATTATCTTGGGGGATAGTACTACAAGGCCACTTGAAGCTAGAGGTACACAAAGTGTCATATGCAAGGAAAGAAAGGGACACTACAAAAGTGTACACACCTTAATGTTACATAATGTTTCATTTGCGGAAAGATGAAACCTCCCTTGGATTACTAGACCCCTATACCAAGACAAAAACACTACAAGTGGGCACTAACATCCCTTTAAACTCGTTTTAACCAATTAGAAAGAGAGAGGGAGAAAGGGCATGATGTACTTGTTTACGAAGTTTGTCCTCGCTGCTTCCAATTCATGAGCTTGATCTTCAAACTCCCTAGTGCAACTTGATACCTACAATGGGAAGCAAAGAGAAATGACTATCCCCTACTCTAGTTGATTAAGTCAAACAAATTCATCTACGGAGATTGAAGGAACAATAGACAAGCACATGCAAGAATACACAAACTTGAAGGAAATAGGACAAGTATATTCAAATGAGAACCCAAAGAGAATACTTACATACCATGATTGATGAAGCAACAACCTCTCCAAGCTCTCCTCGTCCAACCCCTTACACGAATCTACCAAGATCAAAATTATGATACTATGACTGATTACTGCCCCCTTCACCTTGGAAAGCCCTCAATATATAGGCTTGAGAGGCACAAACACCATGATAAAATGAGGGATATGGTTGAGGATATGGCTCATTGAGGTTTGGATCAGATCCTAAAGTGAATCCAAATCATGGGGGTTGAACATAATCAACCCCATCTTGAGAGAGTTGGCCCATAGATAAAGGTGGAGGGTCCCCCTTTCTCCTCTAACAAGAATGGCTCTCCCCTTGAGTGAGAGACAGGGCACCATCCTAGCAGTGGCACTCCCCTAACAATGTAGAGGGGGTGCCATGACACTCCCCCAATATGGCTAGGGGGGCACCACCCTTCATAAATGCTCGATAAAAGGTCAAATTTTCCAAGGAAAAGATGCGTTTTGACCTATAAATGATGGGTTTCCTCCTCCCATATGACTTAGGTGTCATGAACAATTATTTTCATGGTTTCAAGGGGTGGCGACACCTAACAAAGTGAACGTGACACTTGGGAAGGTGCATATGACACTTGTGACAGTGCATGCAACACTTATTGAGGTGCATACGTCACTTTGCGACACTTAGGATGCGAAACACAAATGTGACATTTTGATGTGTAACAGATGCCCCCTAAAGTAAGAGGTCATAAGAGAAATTGATGGCCAAAACACTTTACAAAGTCTTCAATGCAAGGGTGATGGAGTGGGAGAACCTGGTAGAAGCTATAGACAATCATCAAACAATATTATATATGTTCCATTTCCGAGGTAGTCATACCTATGCTCGAAACACAAGATGACTCAAAGCATGGTCGCCGACCAATACACTGCGGATCCATGAGAATACTGACTGAGGATATGGCCACCAGAGATACATTGTGGATCCATACCTCCATTACATGAACTAATTACAACCACGAAAAATACACAATGGAGCTATGAGATGATAAGAACATAGCCACAAACCAATACAAAGTGGATATATGTAACAATATATATATTAGTAAGATTTCCAGCATGGTGATTGTACTGAAATATTTTAAATGCTCAAATGATCTCCATCACAACCTAGGCAACACACATAACAGAGTGAGCGCCCAACCCAAGATCTTTGTCCTGATCCTGATGCGATACAAATATAGCCATGTGAATAGATGTTTTGATGTCGAACATGGTAGAAACCACTTGATTACTGGTCATTGATGTAAACTGTTAACAAGTGCAAGGGAAATCGCCAATGATTTCAATGAATCCCAAGGTACCCTAGTGCATTCCAGTGAATGAGAATAAATGAGCAGAGGTTGAACATTCATGGAATCATCTGATCAGAGGTCAATGATGTGAACCTATTGTCGGAAGCAAGGAGGCTTGCCATTGAGGCATGCAGGTCCCAAGGTACAAACTGGTTTCTAAGTCTAATTCTTGGATAATGTCTTGAAGTCGACAGGAAAAGACTCGTTGAAGGAGGACCTTGATGTATCCCCATCATCGACACGATACTGACACAGGAAAGTGATGTAATATGGTGAATCAAATGAGCATGGACTAACATAGGAAATGGAAACTGGTAATGTTGCAGATGGATGGTTTGAAGTGAAACTTCGCTTGAACATTATGAAGCACGACAACTGACCTGGCAACATTGACTTGACGAGTACCAAGAACATAATGTGAAGGCAATAAGAACACTCTTCGACTGGACAAAAAATTATAGTGACACATGGAACTGGTATGACTCGGAGACAAGCGGATTACCCAACTGTAAGATGAGACGCAAACAAGTGCCATGTTCAAGAGTGACAATAGCTACCATAATGGATTCCAAAAAATCGACCCACTTCTTTGAATTCCCCCCCCCCCATCCAGATAGATGAATACCTCTTTCTTTTTTAATGATCTCGAGAAGGATAACAGGTGCTCGGTATAGCTCATCCTTCAGATGAGTCCCTTGACATATGTTTAGTGGACCCAAGGAAGGAGGGGTTCGGTCCTAGATGGGTCTTGGAGATTGGACTCACATATGTCCTTTTATGCAAACTTTTACGAGCCCAAATAAGGTAAACTTGGTGGTTTTTCATGATTAGAGAGTCTGAAAAGAAATTAAAGATGACTCCATGGATGAAATTTTCGTAAAGTTAATCTCCCAAGCCCGAAAAAGGTGTAAAACAACACAGGGGGGAACTCTTCTAATCATGCTTGAGTAGAGTGTTCCTTTTTCATAATTAGTCTTGTGAAGCCGAAAAAGAGATAAACTACCACTCAAAAGATGCCCTTTCAAACCTTTTAACGAGTGTGAAAGGAAGCAAGATCACTCAACAATATTTTCATGTTTAGGGAGTTTGAAAAGAGATCAAAGGAGACTCCAAAAAGTTCCAACGCAATGTCCAAAGGTTTCGAACGGGACCCATGGATAGTTGGTACTTTTCCCCTGGCTGCGTGATGGAAGCTAGTGGCTTTGCTCCAACATGATGTCTAAAGACTAGAGATGTGCCCCCCCGAGCTTTGTTTTATTCACCGACGTTGAAGTTGTCACTGATTTCTGTACCAGATGGAGAAAAATGGTCAACAAAGAAAGGCGGATGAAAGGAAGGTTAAGTTACGAGATCTTGTGAGAGACTCGACTCAACATGAGAGTTGGTTGTTTCTTTTTTTAACGAACTTGAGACAAGAAAATACATTTTTTCATGACCAGTTACTCCCAAAGGATCAGATAATTCTAAGGTAGGTTTCATTTTTACATAAGGTTGAAACTAGAAACTATGATTGAGGTCCTCTGTTTCATTTTTTAACGAGCTTGACACAGAAATGGGAACTTTGCTCGAACCTGGTTTAATTTTTTAACGAGCTTGAAATCAACAAATAAACTATGCTTATAAGACCTCTACTTGATCATGGCTTTCAAGAGGACAATGCTATGGAAGGAATACATGTCAAAGGACAAACCTTAATCATGGCTTCGAAGAGATTTTCGCTAGATGGTAGATCCACACTATGGAAGGAATACATGTCGAGGGTCGCAAAAGGGGTAGGGAGATCAAGCTCTAATAGCCCTATCGAACAGATCACCATGTCAACTACCAGATTTAAATTAGAAGAAGGGAGAGATTCCTTCTCATTCGAAGTTGAATGCATGGGACAGGTTTCCACATAATTGACTTGCGGCAGGGCAGATGTTGTTGGAACGTTAAGGGAAGTCGGATGGTTGGCCATTGTATGAGGGCCAATGAATGAAAGTTGTTCTATGGTCACCATGTTTCCATTATGAGGGAAACACATCAAACGAAATACCGTAGACACAACAACCTTCATAGCATAAACATAGTCTCGTCTGCGGAGAAAATTAAAATCCAAGGGGTCATGGACTACCATCACATTAATAAAGAAAATTTTCCTTCCCAAAGTAACATGAAACTAAGGAAGGACACCTAAAGTTCGACTAGCCCTTCTATTAAAAGCCAACAGATTCTGAGTCACTAGTGCGAGCGGAGGAGAACCTAAAGCTTGCGAAACAATGGAGGATAATATACTAGCCATGCACCCTCATCGACAATAGCTCGAGGAACGTCCCTACCACAAAACTGAACAATGATTTGAAAAGGTATATAGGAAGGGAGATGAGATTCCGACAATCTAAAAGAATGACCTCATTACTCAGAGGGGGTTCTGTTGGGATGGGTGAAGTGCCCCCTATTCTAGAAGAATATGTAGAAACAAGAAAGACCCGAGCAACATCCTCACTCTTCCTAGGAGGAGTGGGATCGACCAAGGGTGGTATTGGATCGACCACTGGATCAATCGAAGTTGAAATCAACTGATCAATTGATCAACCGACTCAATTGATGATTGAACTGGATGGATAACCTGATCAACCAGACAAACTAATGATGGAACTGGATTGACCAGTTCATCAACCAATGGAGGGTTGGGAGAGAGTTTACGGTAAGTTGTTGAAAGTTGTTGTTGGACATCAACAATATTTTCCAACATATATGAAACCTCATCCATACGAGGGCAGAGGTAGGTGTGGTGCATCTCCTTGCATAGCAAGCAAGGAAATTTGACTTTACCCTTCTTACTTCCAACCTAATTATCACTAGTTGATGGTTTGTCTCCAGCATGACCTGCAGCGGTGGATGACGCAGGTTGATGACCCTGAGACCACACTTCTACGACCTTGGGAATACCAAGGCAATCCTTAAGAAGGTGGTCACCCTTACAAATCCTGCAAGGGAATTTGGGCTTGCGATGTGTCTTGATAGACTTGTTGAGATTATCAACACTTCTAACATGATGAAAACTAGCTGGTTGATCGCTTCCAACATGTCCTGCAGTGGTTGGAAGTTTTTCCCCTAGCTTATTTTTCTTCTTCTTAATCTTCCTTTTCCTCTTCTTCTTATTTACCTGGTTACCAGCTACAGAGCTTTCACTAGGCGAAGAGGAAAAAAAGGAAGAAGACCCTACATGCGAAGAAGGCAGAGGATTGACACGAGGTCAATGGTCCTGGGGTGGAGTGCTTACGGATAAATCACTAAGAGCATTTACATTCACTGAAGTGGAAAACAACCATACCAGTAACCCAATAGTGAGTCCAAGAAGAGTCAAAGTGGTGATATAAGGAGGGCCAACGTGTCCCACAGAAAGAAAAATAAACGGTATCCTGGGAAAAGGGGTTCCTTCGTTGGTAGTTCCAGGAACTGAATCCATAGACACAGACTCAACCCTAAGGGATTTCTAGGGAAAAGCAAACAATGCATGCTAAAAAATCTAGGAAGCAAACCAAATGAACAAACCTTTTCACAGTGAAGCGCTAGTTGGTGATGAAATCCAACGCCATAGGATCAGAGTGAGAAGGGGATGGGATAGAGTGGGTGGAAAAGTTACATGGGTGACCTGCTTAACATACTTACACCTTGGTGCAAGTTCCCTCACGGTCTATCTGTGGGTTACCCTCCAAGGAGCTCGAGTGAGTTTGACCAACGTATGACTTAGGTACAACAAAGACTCCCCTTTTCCATCACCTTATGTATGAACCCTAAAGATAAAAACCATTATGTTTACCAACTCCCAGTCAACCTCCGAGCAGGTATAGTCGACAGTTGAGTCCGAACGTATGGGCGGGATATCAAGTCCAAAATTCTTCAAAAGAACTGAGGACAAGAGGACCGATATTCAAAGAACCTCGAATGGATTCGAGATTCACGAAGCTCTGATACCAAATGAAAACAATTGATTCTTAGGAAGAACCCCCAGTATATGATCATTCCTCTACGATTGGTTAAACCTCGGAGGGTTATTCTCCGCTATTCTCTCGCATGTGACCTCATGTTTAGCCCCTGTGTGAGAGTGGGGTCTCGACTATGCTTATACAAAAAATGGATTTTCTCTCCCTATCACAAGATTCTATGTTTTTTTATGGATTTGGAAATTTATTCTCAACACCTATTCCAAATCCTTATACTTAAGCTAATGTAGGTTTGCAAAGCCTTAGAATTTTTTTTTCTAGATAGATTTTAATTAGCACTTTGATTTTTAAGCTATTGTTTACTCAAGGGTATGGAAGCGAAACTGATGATGTTCATGACTTTAACTCCAAAAGAGTGCAACAGAATGAGATGAAAATATTTATGTTCAATTAACTCTATCTATGGAGGTGATAAGAGTCTTTTTCCGTTCCCAAATGCATAAACCCAATGCAATTTACCACCCAAAACTTTGAATGCAATCAATTTCTCTTTGTTTGATTATAAATGCAATGAACCTAAATCAAATGCAAGATTTTTATACTTCCATACTTTCAATGCAAGAATCTGATGCAGATACAAACGAATACAAAGTAAAAATATAGAATAAGAAATGCACTCAAAATAGTGACAAGACTCAAAGAACGCAAACAGTGAAAAAGAGGAAGAGGAAATCACTCAATAATCCTTAAAGATGAACAACAAGAAATAAGTATTCACGATAGGTTGTGGTAAGCAAAAGAATCTCAATCATTCAAAAGAAGATTGAACATAAACTCAAGACCAAACAAACCTTTGCAGACTCTTCCAATCAATCAGATAATCGAAAGATAACAAGACAAAGACCAAATTAGTCAAAATCAAGGTGAACCAATCTCGCAATGTACAAGAGGTTTGCAAGATAAAAAAAGGTAAAAATGAGTGGTAAATATCAAATCCTCAATCCAAACAAATACAAAGACAATCAGGAGTCTTTGGGCAAAAAATCCCTCAAAATCAGACTGAGAAAGAGCAAGCAGAAAGAGGCAAAAACACCAAAATAGGGAGATTGACGCCCTTTTTCTAAAGGACACAGAGCGCTAGTTAGGGGAATGGCGCCTAGTAGGAGGCTCTGGGGGAGAGCCAATCAGATAATGGCACCTTTTAGTAGGCCTCTGGGGAGCACTAACCAGGGTAATGGCGCCCTGGTGTGAACTGCAGGGGAGTGACACCCTTTTGAAAAGTTCAAAAAAATGCTCAAAAAGGCTAAAAACTAAGAAAAACCAATCAATGACTTTGTGATGTCTTCAATGAAGAAGAGGGAAGGGGAAGTAGCTCAGAGTCAAGCAACAAACAAGATCTAATGATAGGAAAAGGCTTTAGACGATCCAAGGAAATACTAGTCAAAGTCCCTCCCTAGTGGAGTTGCCAATTTCTGTTACATAATGTTTCATTCGCAGACAAATGAAACCTCCCTTGGACTACCAAACCCCTATACCAAGACAAAAACACTACAAGTGGACACTAACATCCCTTTAAAATCATTTTAACCAATTAGAAAGAGAGAGGGAGAAAGGGCATGATGTACCTGTTAGCACCAGAAGTCACCTCGAGATTGCTCAAACCTCTGAGTCGCGAAATTGCGATCTATTGGATCAGGTGCCACGCATCCCCTTTGATCGGACAACCTAGATGAATATCGACATTTTGAGACCTCGGATATCGACATTTCTCACTTGAGCTTTTCTGAAACGACTCTCTCCATGTTAATCCTGTGCCACGTGCCCTTATGAAATAAGCGGCCCAGATCATTTCGCGACTTCGCGTTTTGCGAGTCCTCATGACTTTTCCCTTTGACTGCTCCATCCTATGAGTCAACAAAATGCTAATATTGCGCCATGTGTCCTTCCCAGGATCAACGGTTGGGACGGGCCTCACGATTTGAAAACTCTGTCTGACGCTATACTTCATGTAACTCTATGATCCCGATCGCCCGATGGCCGTCGATCTGATCACCCTGATGGATCTCCGCCGTTGAAAGTTGATCTTGCTCACTCGCTTGATTTGAGTCCATATCAGACAGGTCTAAGCGCTGCACTTGTGCTTATGGTCGTGGTCTCTATAAATGAATACTTGGATGACTGACTGAGGGCTCAGGAAGGCAAAATGATCAGTGACAAAGGTAAAGAGAGAGAAGTGATCGACCATAGAGAAAACAGAAAGGCTTAGGGCCGACACCTCTCAGGTAGGAAAAAAGAGGAAAAACTATAAGCCGAAAGGAAAAACCTTACTATTGGGTCTGTAAAAGGAGGAAAGACAGGCAAACTACAGACTTAGGCAAAAAACCCCAAATTCGCAAGACTCTGACAAGTTTATGTGATAACATTTGGATCCATAGGGGATGGCATGCTCCCTGCGAGCTGCCAAGAACAAGTAGTTCTAGTGCCTTAGCTTTGGGCTATGGAGTCTCCTATTAAAAATAAAATAAACGTAAAACATGAACAATATCTACAATGGTGGGATGTCGATTGTGGATTATTATTATTGTTTTTGACACAACAAGATTTGTTCGATTTTGGATCCTTCTACAATTTGGAATTGGAATATATATAATAAAAAAAGCACAATTTGGAATTGGAATATATATAATAATAAAAAAGAACAATTTGGAATTGGAATATATATAATAATAAAAAAGCATGCAAAATCACAAACAAGGATTGTATATTCAAAATGAAAGGAGACAATTTTAATATATGTTGAAGAAAATTCTCATTCCACATTGTGATGTATGAATACTTAATTTTTACAAGAAAACAATCACATTGAAATATACATAGCTTATTTCAACCATCTTATGCCACCTTAACAATGTACATCAACATCTATGTCCATATCAAGAATGTCACTCCTCCACATTGTTGAGGAAAAGATATGAAATGATCTTACTCAAACGTTTTCAAATTCTTCTTGGCTAAAGCAAAATAGACGGGAATGTCACCCTAGGTTTATAGGCATCAAAAATAAAATCCTAACTCACAAATATCAATTACAAGTGCTTAGGCTAGTCTTTTTCACAAATAAAAGCTTGCTGGAAAATTCATTTTAATATGATTTTCTGAATATGATAATTGTTGAAAACAAATGTAAAAGACAGAAGTAAGAAACCAAGATGATAATCAAGACAGATGAGACATAAAACAATCCCTTTTTTCATTCCAATTCACCAAAGAGTCATTTTCTTTACAAAATCTCATACAGAAATTTCGGACCAAAGTCAAACTTAGACATCCCCGATGGAACATACAAAAGGACCTCTAACTGAAAATCAAAACTGAACTCTAAAAGCTGAATCAACTTGCCACATATTAGCTTCCCACTCGACTCTGCAAAATAGCCTTTGTCAGTCATGAAAACTAATTCACAAACAGACAAGTCTACACAGACTAATGTAATTCAACCCTGAATGTTGTTGTCTACAATAAGACCTTGCTATCATAAAAGAGAATCAGGCTTGTGATAAATTAAGGAATGAATGAAAACTGAACTATCTCAACATAAACTCAAAGAGCAAGCCTTAGTATGCTTCTCCTTCTATCCTCCTCTTGTTCCTCCCTTTCCTTTTGCCTTTAAGCAAATAAGAATTGGTTGAGATAGTTGAACCACCTCATTGGTTAAGTTAACTAAAGACTCAACCAACTTTTTAGTTAGGGGGAAAAGTAATAATCATAATAAGGGTTATAAACAAATAATAACTAGTAGGTGAGACCCCTTGTGACTCCCTTTAGCTCATAACAATCATAACATAACTAGTTAGTTAAGCAAAACAACCCTCCTTGTGACTCCCATCATCATATTAACATTTGACCATTTAGCTCATTGATATTTGAAATTATTTTCAAAAAATATATTACTCATATATCCAAAAATAAAACATGATGTCCAAAACTTCTGAAGTCAACTGTCATCAGCAATAGATAAAACAAAAACTCAAAATCCATATTTCCCACTCTGAGATGCAATATTTCCTTGATTGTTGTTGTCACCCTTCGATTTTCTTGAATTTGCCTTTGGCTGTGCTGAGCCTTTAGGCCTAATCTCACTGATCACATGAGAACAATCGTCCCTCAAATGCATCCGGGAAGACATGGATTTTTCAGAGCCATTGGAGGGTGAGGAAGGGGTAGCATTGGCTTTTCCTTTGTCAAGGGCATGACGGGCCTCGGTTTTCAATCTCTTGCTAACATGGGAGAACTGCACTGGTGAGTGGGCAGGGGTAGCTTGGAAAATCTGATTATTAACAGGAGGGGGAGTAGGTAAAGACAAATTGGGCTAGCCACGATGTTGGGAGACTGTTGGGTGGACAATATCTTGCCATCTGTCATTTTTAGGAACCTTGGGTTGCAATGAGACATGAGGGGGCACAGGAATACCGGGGGCTTGCGAAACTTGGAAGGGAGGCCTTTCAGGCCTAGGCTGGACCACTCCTTGCCCAATCCAATTGAAAAATCCAGCCTGAAACAACTGGCCTAACTCTTGTGAGTCAAAGTCAAAGTTTATGGAGAATCTTAGCCTTCTTGGGCCTCTATTCCAATTACCTCTCCCTTTGTTGCCTCTGTCATGGCTACCTCGGCTGAAAAAAAACTCATTCTTGCATGCATGATCGATTAGCAAATAGTCTTTTTAACAACCATACATGACAAATATTTAAAAATATGAAATAGATTTTGGCTCAACAACGTATCAAACTCATGCAATCCAATCCATACAAATTGTTTAACTGTTTTTCAATGAGCAGAGGGTGAAAAAAAAGGTTCAGGGATATGCGAGGGGTTTGTATTGAGCGAAACATGATATAATGAGGGGAAAAAGAACACGGTTACTGCTCAAAGACAACAAACAATCAATTGTAATGCAAACCAAAGAAAACCTCATTGTAATCCAACCATGAAACTGCTACTTCCAACTAATTCAATACAGGATTCTTCTTAACTGTAATCAATTTTAGAACAGGGAGTGAAAAATGAATGTGGGAAGGTGATGGGGTTGTAATTAGTGAAAAGTGAAATAATGGTTGGGAAAGAGAGCGGGTACTGTTCATAAAATTAATTAAGTAATCCATAACCATTCTGTAAAAGGAAATACACCAACTAAATGACCATTGTGACCAAATAAACAACAATTGTGTATAGTTCAAACAACTCTGTGCATTAACTTGCTCAATGTTCATAACCAAATACTTAACATAGTGTCTTAAAACAAGACAATATGCATTCCAACAACAACTTGTAGAGCTCTATTCCTCTCATTATCCATTTAATATTTTAAAACAATTCCCAAATGCGTAAACAATCACTTGTTTCCACTTTGTTCAACATTAAAATCAACCACCGTTCACGGATTATTTCAACCATAAAAAACAATTCAAAGGTTGTGCTCGATTCTGTCCTTCAATTCATTTAATAATTTAATTGCAATGTGATTATATTGTCACAACACCCGTGCCTATCACTGTTAAAATGCATGATATTCGTTAAACATACACAATGGATAGTCAACTCAATAATCCATATTTAAATTGCGAAGATCCCCACTTGCCATTTAAACTCACAGACAACAGTCACCACTTCAACTCATGCTATGTTGTGGAATACAAAAACTATTCGACAAAACACAAGTGTATTTCTGAGACTGTACAGATCCAGTTTTCTTGACTCTAAACATTCAAATGCTGGGCCATCCATCCAAATCAAGGAGGCAACAACATTATATCTGATGTCATAACATAAATGATCAAATTGCAACAAAGATATGTTTAAAAACTCCATGACTATCCTTGAGGGTGCAACCAAAACAATATCCATAGCATACATAGTCGATGGTCATACCATAAACACCACGATTGCAATATTCCCATGGCAATTAAACACTCAATCATAGTAATCAACAACCCGACCTAACATGCTGTAGGAACGCCACACATACCCACGCATTGACATGAAGCAACGTTGTGACTTACTCAGTTCAAAACAGTGTTGGGCTATCAATTCATTAAACACAAGGACAATGACTGTGTATTTGATTTATCCAATTAACCATGCTGAGATTATCCATTCAATTATAATAACAATGTAGTAACTAGATATCAAAAGCAACACCATTGTCACATAATCAACTCTGTCGACAATACACACCAATCTATAACAACCAATAATATACCCGACAGGCCACAATGGTCTTCTCTATTAACTCTCGGAGTGGAGGAGTCAAGGGTTTGCTCTGTGGACCAACACAGGGAGGCTAGAGTTGATGCCTCTCAATGGTGGAAACCTTCGAGATCAACGGTGCACACACAAAGAATACCACAATTCACTTCATGGATAGGGTGACAAATCCCATGACAGGAGAGGCTATGAACAGAGGAGCAAGGCTCCATTTTTTCTTTGTAATGATACTTATCACACACAGGGTATAACCCTCGTGGCTCTCTAGCCAACCAACTACAACACTGAGGTGAAAATAGGGCCGAGAAGAAGCAATATAACCCACTGTGCAACCTTTAGTAGCAAAAACAACCCAAAATCTAAGTAACAATGCACAGTGACACGTGCTTCCAACCCATTAAACCCCATAAAAGCCAAAGACTGGGTATGGTGATACAAATGCGTGAAGATAGCCAGCCACTCAAGACCGAACAAAACCCTCCAACTAAACTAGCAAGGATGACAGAGAGCCTTTATGGCTGCTAACACTCAGGACGACCAATAACACTGTGACTTCAAACATTATTTCAGAGAAAACCATCAACGCTCCATTCCAAAAAAAAAAACATTTTCACACAGTTGCCATACTTAAGGAAAGCACAAACGCATACATTCGAGCCAATATCCATTTCATAACCAGAGAAAACTCATGGATGGAAAAAAATAGACATACCTGTGATCAAAACACCTTAACACGCGAATTGACCGAGCAATTCCTCTCTGCTTGAAAATTGGAGCCTAACCACAACATCACAGTTGAACAATAGCCCAACTAGGGTGGCAGCCGGTGGAAGGAGTAAGGGTGACGTGTAGTAAATGCACATCGCCTCCATCCCCAATCAATTAGCTCCTTAATACACGCCAACCATTAATACATTAACCATTCATTAAACCATGCATTGGAATTAGCATCTATCATTTGTCAAACGTGCCACCCACATCATATCCTACCATTTCCCACTTAACCATAATGCATACCAACTACATAACTCAATACATTGCATAGCTATTAACTTATTAGCTAGGATAACAACAATGCATTAAATTTCGATGCATGTAGTGTAGTCTATTTGCATGGTTAAATTCCTTTGCATTTCGTTGCATTGCTTTCATTTCCTTCCCACTGCTCTTATATATTATTACTAACATGTATCTTGTGCAGGTGTCCCAGTAATGGATCTAAGAATAGATAGCAATGGGAACAATAAATAACATAGGTCGTTGTAAAATAAAACTTGAGCTTAGAGCACCAGAAAACACACATAGCATGCCTAATAATCATCATCTAGCACTAACATATAATAAGCCTTATCCATCGCCAATAAAACAAGATCTCATCCATCATGTAAGCAGTGTCGAACAGTAGCACAACGTCAAATAAGAACCAGACTTGATCTCCAATCTACAAGGGGGTGCCACCTACTAGTATTATTTAGCTTTTATAATAATAGGCTTTAACAACACTTTGCGGGAAAAACTTCATTGCGATTTTAATCGTCAACACACATTATAAAACAATGTAAGTTAGAAGGTAATATTAACATGATTTATTTAATTAAAGTTACATTTTCTCATTTTTATCTTTTTTATCTACTTAATTTACTTGCGAAAACTAATTGTGGTTTTGAAACCCAAACATTGATGAATGCTTACAAATAAACATTCAATTTGCACATTTTCAATCTCACTTAATCCATTGGCAACCTTGAGACAAAAAATTTCCACATGTAGATCCACATTACACTCTCACCATTGACATACTCACAACCATATTTTATGCCTATATATTTGGGAATAACAAAAAAACATTGTCCCTTTATTTATTTGCATATGTTCTACCAATCGTGTTCTTCATTAATTTTTTGTTTTTTTAGTAAGATTCGTTTTTATGTATGCATATGTTATCAGACTAACTTATTTGCATATACATGAAGGAGTCGTCTCTTGATTTTGTAGAAGCACTACCATTACTTGTATATCACATGCTAAACCCTATCATCTTGTACAAGCATCCCTACTTATTATCTTTCACATACTTCCTGTGATGCATTACATGTCACATTTCTTGTTAAGGATTGAGAGCACTTGTTGTTGGTGAATAGAATATCTAATGTGCTTCCCATTTCACTCTTCATTGGCTAGCTAATGCAATCATCATTGATTGATTTCTCTAGTGATGTGGTATCAAGCATGCTCCTCATGGTTTACTTATTTTGTTTTTTTCATCTTTTCTCAAAATTAACATACTCCAATACACATCATTAGGCATTCCACAACCCCAGTAAGTCATCAATTAACAATGATAGCCCATACTTTCCATGTCTAGAAGTAGGACAATGTGACATGACTCCACCAAGGTGTTAGTTTGCAACAATCATGTCCTTACCCTATTTGTGGCAAATGGAGCAATGTGACATCCATCCCCAATATTTAATGAACACACATTTTATGACAATGTGACTCCATCAAGGTGTTAATTGACATATATTCACCCTTATCATATTATGTAATGGATTTATTTCATACTATACCACATATATTTACTAATTAGTTGACCACGGGTCCTATACACATGCATCACAAAATATTTCATCTCACCACATAAACATTAAATTTACGAAGAGTTGACCTCGAGGCCTCGAGGCCAATTACCAAGTTAGAATAGACATAAGGTTAGAATTTGACAATAAATTGCTTGTCATCGGGCATTTTTTTTTTTAACTGTAACAGGTATGGAATTTATTTATCTGAAGTGATAATGGGTCTTTGCCAAAGCGACCCCTATTACAATGCAGTTTTCTAACTACTGTTGCTTTTGATCTACAACATTCTCAGGGAATTTGAACAAAACTTTCATTGTTTACAATTAGCAGTCCTTTCATGAGTGTGCTGCCTTTGTTCACCATCTGATCAACTTCACTGTTTGAATTTCTAAGAATATGATAAAACTTGCAAGAGTCGAAGTCTAGAAGAACTCTCTTCAATCTGACCAAGGTTTTGTTGAGGCTGGCATTGTTGAACCGTGCCTCCATGTTTAATTTTTTTATTATTATCTCTGAATCTCCAAAAACTTGAAGGTCTTTGACTCCTTTTTCTCTTGCAATAAGGCATGCTTTGAGAAGCCCTAGAATCTCAGCTTGATTGTTGGATTTATGACCTAATCCCCAGCAGAAACAATCTTTTGAAGACCCATCCGGGGAGTAGATGACCCCCCCAGCACCAGCGACACCGGGATTTCCTTTGGACGCCCCATCAAAGAAAATTGTGGTTAAATTTTGAAACCGCCACCAAGACTGGAAAGTGTCATCATCATCTCTTATGCGCCAATCCGGATTGACAGTTTGTGGGAAGAGGAGATACTTACGCGGATAAGGCACAAGAGGGCCTAGCCACCTCTTTTCGTCGGGCAGTAATGAAGGATCCTCTTTAAAATACTGCTGTTGGGCCGCTTCCAGGAGGAAGGATTTAGCTTTTGCAACTACTTGCAACGGGGAGTGCCGCAGCTCTTTGAAAATCAACTGATTGCGTGCCAACCAAAGCTGCCAACATACATATTTGGGAAGCGCTGTCCAGATTTTGCGCCAAAGTGATTTGGAAGGGATTTGTTGGGGGTAGAAAAGACTCCAAGAGGCAAAGAGATCCACAACAAAATTATGGGGAGGGAATGAAATTTGAAAGTCCTGTAGAATGAGTCCCCAGACCTCTTTAGCAAAAATGCAATCCATGAATAGGTGCTGGGTTGTTTCGGAGTTATTGCTGCATAACATGCATCTGTGAGGCCCCACTATGTTCCTTTTCTCCAGATTATCTCCTGTTAGAAGTTTATTGTGTACCAGGGTCCAGAAGAAGAAGTTCACTTTTGGTAAGGCTAGAGGTTCCCAGACGTTCTTCCAGAAAGCCGGTGTTTGACTGTTGTTTCTTGAGGCCTGCAAAACTCTATATCCTGCTATTGTGGTGTATACACCGGTCTGGCCCCAACCCCAGCTATCTTTCATGGTTCTATTGACAGGGGTGGCGTCCTCCAGCAGTTCTACGAGCATGGATTGTTGAAGAGATAACCGAGCTAGGACTCCTTGAAAATCCCATCCTGCCCAATCTCCATGATGATCCCATTTCGAAAGGTCATATAAATTGTTAACTCCTGCTCTCTCCATCCAGTCTCTGAGATATGTTATGTCCACATTATCGGCCAAAGGTTCTCTCTCCATGATGCTATCGAGCCACAGATGAGTACGTTTGCTGTTGCCAGGTATTCTGTAGACCAATTTTTTGAAGAAATTGCTGCTTTTGCAGCATAATTTCCACAACTGCGTACAATTTGTTGTGTTATCGTTTTGGAGATTGTTGAGAGATTTGTTGGGCCCGTATTTTGAACGCAGAGTAACACTAACCGGGTGCATGGGCTCGTGGAGCAGCTTCCACAAAATCTTTCCTCCCAGCGCTAAATTGACGAGTGCGGGGTCTCTAATTTGCAGCCCGCCCTCTGCCATAGATTTTTTGAGCACTTCCCAGTTCACCAAATGCATTTTATTTTCGTTGCCCTTCCCTCCCTGCCACAAGAAGTCTCTGAGAAGTTTGGAGATCTACTCCATCACGTTTCTTGGTGCAAGAAGAAAAGTTGCCTGGAAGATTGGAAGCGCATACAACAAGGATTTGATTAAGATAACTTTGCCTCCCTTAGTCAACCAGTAGCCTCCCCACGCAACAATTTTGGATTTAATTTTAGAAATGATATCGCTCCATAGTGATCTTTTGTTGACGCCAGATATGATGGGAAGGCCGAGATACTTAAACCTGTCCCATTTTGCTTGCCCTTTGAACCCGAGGAGAGTGGTGATGCCTGTGAGTTCGTGCTGGCCTATATTCCAGTTGAAGACTTCGCTTTTGCTCTCATTGACTAAAGCTCCCGAAACTCTGCAATAGTTTCTAAGGATTGTGTCAAATGATTTGGCTATTATGATGGAGGCTCCCCCGAGGAGAAGGGAATCGTTAGCAAAGAGTGCATGGTTCAGGGGTTCTGCTCTATTGGAAGGTTTGACACCCGGAATGTTGCCAACTAATCTTTTAGCAGTGAGCTTTCGACTAAGGGAATCAACCATTAAGATGTATAGGAAAGGGGAGAGAGGGCATCCCTGCCTGATGCCTCTCTGAGCTTGGAAAAAATTGGTTGGGCGACTATTGACTAGAGGGGCAATCCACGGATTGTCAATGTAGGCTTTTATTAGCTGAACAAAGTGAGACGAAAAGCCAAAGGAGAGAAGAACATTGCAAAGGAAAGAGCGATTAACTCTGTCAAAAGCATTCGCCATATCTAATTTTATCAACATACCTTTTTCTTTCCACTGTTTTCTTGAATGTATTGTCTCCTGAACTTGGATTACATTGTCCAGAATGTGCCTACCTTCCACAAAACCACCTTGAGGACTGGAGATCAATCTTTTTAGCAACGACTTGATCTGATTTGCTAGTAGTTTAGCCAGAATTTTATAGGAAGCGTTACACAACGATATGGGCCTGAATCTTGCAAATGAATCAGGGTTGGAGTCTTTGGGGATTAAAGCAAGGTAAGTGGAGTTGGTTCCTCCACCTACCTTGGCTTTTTTCGTAAACCCACTTATCATTTTATGGAGATCATCCTTGATAATATGCCAACAAGATTTATAGAAGTGGATTGTGAATCCATCAGGCCCAGGTGCCTTGTCTACATCCATGGACCAGATAACATTAATGATTTCTTCCTTAGAAGTTGGTCTACAGAGGATTGCGTTGTCTTCAGGACTGACGAGGGAAGGGATATTAGAGAGGAAGTCAATAGCTTCCTCATCATTGCTTTGAGTACCTTCTCTGTATAAATTCTTGAAATGGGTTTTCGCGGCAGCTTTGACTTGATTGAAACCTTTGCAGACTTGGCCCTCCACTGTTTTGATTTCTGCTATATGATTCCTAGACAGTCTCGCTCTATATTGCCGGTGGAAGAAGGAGGTGTTCCTATCCCCAACCTTCAACCAAAGACTTCTGGATTTGAGTCTCTAGTATTCTTCTTCCTTTAGAAAAGATTGATATGCGGATCATTGCGCTTTTATTTCTTTTTCCAACAACTCTACTGTGATATCTTTGCTTTCCATATCTGTTTGCAGGGTCTGCAATGACTGCATTGCTTCGTTTCTTTGTTCGGTAGGAGTAGGGGCTGGTTTCTTTATCCAGTCCTTCAGAGCTTGTTTTATAGCTTTCAACTTTTGCTCCCATACATAACTTGAGGATCCATAGAAGGATTTGGCCCATGCTGCTTTCACTATCACTAAAAAACCATCTCTCTCGATCCATAGAGAGCTGAATCGAAAAGGAATAGGGCCCAGGTCTTCTTCCTCTTCCAGGAGAAGCTGTATTGGCTTATGATCTAAGGTAAGTTTAGGCAAAATTTTGGTGATGATGATCTTTTTGTTCATCATTATGGAGCTTTGCACCAGGAATCGATCTAATCGAGCATAAATATGGTCCGGTCCCACCCTGTTATTGGACCAAGTATAAATGCCTCGGACAGGATTGAAATCTAAAAGATCCCAAAACTGTGTGAGCTCCTCCACCTTGGCCAGCATGGGGTCTCTGATGCTGGAGCCCCCCCTCTTCTCTTTTGCTTTCATTACAATATTAAGATCCCCGGCTATGATGATATTGTACATAAAGATTAGGAAACAGGTACAGAAAGAGAGAGAATTCCAACATTCTCATTTTTCAGAGTAGGAAACAGGTACATAAAGATTGAAGAGAGAGATGGACAACTTACTTGCATTGTGCTTCAGTTCCATGAAGATCCAGTGTTGGGTTTCATGATGCTTATTCAGTTGGAATAGGTCTTCAGTCCAAAGAGTTGCCAACCCTCCAGAGGTTCCCCTTGAACTGACTGCTTTGCCTGATCTTTTATTCCACTTTGAACCGCTGATCTCTAGAAGGGCTTGCCCTTCTATTTTGGTCTCTTGGAGCACGAGAATGTCTGAGGGATCTGCTTTCAAAAGGTCCTTAACTGCTTCTATTTTAGAGGGATTCCCCAGTCATCTACAGTTCCAAGAGACGAGATTCATTATTTACTTAAGGGGGGGATTGGGGCCTCCCTTGGAAGGCCTTGGTCTGGTATTTCGCCCAATAGACATTTCTATTGTAGTCTGGCTTCGTTGTATTTTGAGCCTTTCTGCCTCCTCCTCCCTCTTTTCTTTGCGTGATTTCCTTCCCGCTTTTTTCGAAGGACGCTCATAGGTTTCATCCTCTGAAGAACCTGAGCTTTCCACTGTTTTTTTCCTTGCGATTTCTGCGTATGAAGGATTGGAGGGACTGCCTTGATTGGCTTCGATATGTATTGCTTCCCCTCCCTCTTTGTTTGAAGGTGGTGTGTCTACCTGTTCCACGTTATCCTGGGTTAGATTTACTTGATTGTTCTGTGCACTTTCTGTCCCATTTGGAGTTGCTTCCGTTTCTTGGCTGGTTTTGGAGCTGCTAGGACCTCCAGTCATATTGCCTTTACCTGTGCCTTTTTTTGAGTTTGCATTTTTCTAAACTAGGGTCCATTGTTCCCCATTTTGTTTGTCTACTTGTTCCTCAGCCTTCTTCTTGCAATGCTTTGCAAAGTGTTCGTGCCCGTGGAAATGTCTGCATTTAAAAGGTAGCTGTTCGTAGTCCAACTCCTGGACATGCGTCCACCCCGCTACAGTGAGTTTGATTGCTTCTGGTAACCCCTCTTCTAGATCCACTTATACGCAGATACGAGTGCAAGAATACTAATCCTTTCTTGCAGCTTGGTCTATGTATTTTCCCAACGCATTACCAATGATCTGGAGGGATTTTTGATTCCAGCAGTGGAGAGGTAAATGAGGGAGCCTGACCCAAACCGGGAGAACAGAGGGGACATCCTGGGTGGGATCAAAATCTGGAGTCCATTTGTTTAGATAAAGACCCTGGGGTCCCATGAAGTATGGCCCATTTTTGAAGATTAATCCTCTTTCATCCAGGTTTTCGAAGACAAACACAAAGAAACCCTTACCTACGAAATAGCTTTTGACTCCCTCTTTGATCAATGGCTTCCAGTTCCTTTGAGTCCATTCTTCCACCGATTTGGGAGAAGGCCAGAGGCCCGTGAACTGGCCTATGAGGCCTCTCTCGGCCAGGTTCAAGGCCGCTTTGCAGGTTTCTTCTTCTGGAAGGGCCACAGAAGGGATTGAGTCCATTTTCTTTACGAACTTCTGCTGAGATGCAGTGGGAGGGCGCTTAGGGCCGACGACAACCATGGTTCTGAAAGCAAGAACCTCCGGAGGTGGATCGGGGTCTTTGCAGGCATCCATGGTCTGAAGGAACACGTAGCAGGCCGGTCGGGAGGGCGCAAAGGCCTCAGGGGCGCGCTGGAGCAGCCAACAGCCCTAGCGCTAGCAGAGCACGAGGAGGCAGTACAATTACTCTTTTAAAAAAATGTCATCGGGCATTTTGACCATCAAATACGATTTAAAATTTTCATTGGACATTTACATAAACATTTTATTTCATATGAAAAACATATTTTTGATGTTCTAATGATTTTCAAAGGCGTAATTATTTTTGATAGGTTTGTTTCCATCAACAGTGTGTAGTGAGCACCATGCAACATTGATGATTACTGATGTCATGCCATGAAAGTTGGAACATTGAGGTGTATCTTGCATCGAGGATTCAAATCCAACATCCTTATTCAAATCTATCCTTCACATTAGAAAAAAAATCCATGCTTAGAGCTATCCGTCACATCAGAAATAAATAATGGTATTACTAACCAATGGTATTGTAGTAACTTGTAGCCTATAGTGTGGGAATTTGGTA
>ML861066.1:0-16379 GCA_009831015.1 Picea engelmannii | reverse complement strand
GACCCAAAAGAGTAGAGGAGAGAAAGGGCCAAAAGATACGTAAGAAGAGTTGAGCTAAGGAGGAAAGTAGAACAGAGGAGAAGAAAGAAGGTATAAAGGAATGAGAGATGAGGATCATACCCAAAATGAAGAGGAAGGAAATTACACTAGGAGGAAGTGTGGGAGAGAGTGTTTTGCCAAAGAGGAGCACATACGAAGATAGGTCGTCGAAGAGGCACAACATTAGGAGTAGGGCATCTAGTGAAGATACCATAAGTAGTGTTAGTAGGATCAGATATGACGAAGTCCGATCTCTTTGGTTTTTGAGAGATGCCACAACCTTAGAGGAATATGAGGTGCAAAGAAGAGGAACCAAAATAGGTGAGGGTGTTGAAGAACCCATGCAAGAAGGGGAAGAGGCTTTATCTATAGTGCGTGGTTGTAGATAGGAAAATATTTGGGATCCCTCACAAGAAATGATGATAGAAGATGGAGGCACCCCCTCCTTGAACCACCTCTTAATAAAAAAGAAAGAATAACATAGAATGTGGCGATAGGAGTAGAGGAAGAAATAGTAGTAGAAGAAATAAGAGAGGATACGAGTGAATAAGAAGACAAAGTCAACAATACTTCGTAGGGAAGAGTATTGGTAAATAGATCACCAACAAATGGTAGTTAGTTGGGAGGACATTGTCCTAGAATGAGAATGAAGAATCAAGATACAATACTGAGGCTACTCATGTTCCATGGAATAGGTAAGGACGATACAGAGCAACATTGGTTCATGTGTGAGGTGATATGGTATGTGAAGAGGATCAAAGACGAAGCATCGAAGATTGAGTAGTTGGAGACCACTTTCAGAGACAGAGCTATGACATGGTACATGAATTACAAGATGACTACGCCAGTGGGACAGATGAGGTACCTGATACAAATTAAGAGAGATCTCATTAGGGACTTTCAAAAACATAAGTTAGAATCATAGTGCATTACTAAAATCAAATAAATCAAGAAAAAAAATGGAGATATTGTATGGGATTATGACCAGTGGTTCAAAATACTATTAGATAGGTTGACATTTTATATCCAATATGTCTAGCATAGGGAATGGTTCATTTCAGGACTACTCCCCCATATCTAATTTCCATTCACCCAACATAAGGTGACTACTCAGGCAGAGGTAGTGGAGATTGCAATGTGCTTGGAAGTGATGCTACGAGGTGCAAAGACATCAACAAAATTGGCGTAGGTGCATTCCCAACTTGAAAATATGACAATGTAGTTGCAAGATATGGAAAAGACAAAGGTGGTGTGAAAGTATGTGTGGTGTACCACGTTTAGGTTAGAAATAAACTAAAGGGGTGAATGTCCCAAGTTGGGAAATTATTTGCTGAAGGGTGCGCCAAATCCATTTCCAACTAGGCCTTAGACCGAATAGTGTGAGATTTGTAGAAAGTGGGGACATATCCCTCCCTGCTACCTAACATTGGAGAAATACCAAAAGAATCACCATACTTTGTTTTGTAAGTTATGCAAATCCATGGGGCGCAATGTGAACAACTTTTGGTCACTTCAGTTGATGCAATACCACACCCATGATGTGTTATGGGTTCAAGAAGAGCAGAAAGGTGGTGACCAAAAAGGCACATACAGAGGTGGATACCAAGGAGGTCCTAGAGGTGGTTATGGATGAGGTCGAGTAAGAGGATATGGTGGAGGTGGAAGAAGACCACCCACTTGTTTCAATTGCGGCAAGATAGACCACATTTCAAGATTTTGTACGAAACTTTGGCATCTCTATGGGTACTTCTATAGTACTGAGCATGTCACGAAGGATTGTCCCGACTTGTTGAAAAAGTGGGAAGAGAAGAAGGAACATTACAACATGGTAACCACATAGCCATGTAGGAAAAAAAAGAAGGATGAGTAAGTTGATGTGCAGGTGTTAATCCAAGGTAGAGCCAAAATGGGAATGGACTTATATCAAGGAGAAAGATCGAGCTAGAGAAAAAAGTGAAGATCTAGAAAAATGGTGCTAGCCCCTCCTAAGTTTGGTGCAACAAAAGAATTTTTTGTGTGATGCGTAAAGGGATATAAAGGAGGAGAGAGCACATGAAGAGTTGCATCGCATGATGCAAAGGTCACCAAAGGAATCCCAAGTACAACACACCACACAAATATTGTTAGAGGAATCTCGAGCCCATGAAGAATTTCAATGTGCCACACAGAAGCCTTTAGAGGATGCTCGTGTGTGCGAAGAGATACAATGCATGATCCAGAGGTCATTGGAAGAATTATGTAGACATGAAGAAGTATGATGGAACAAACAAAAGAAAATAGAGGATCACGTGCACAAAGAGTTTAAGTGCACAGTGTGATAATAAACAATGCGCAACACTAGTCGTGAAGGCAAGAAGAAGACCAAGTAAGTAACTTCTTGTGTTGTTGTTTGAAGTTGTTAAGTGCTCCTGATGCTACAAGAAAGTTGGCGCACATGTTAACAAAATGTATGTGGGAATAAGGAACCATTGTAGCTATATCTTCCCCGCTACTAGAAAGGGATGTGTGCCAGGTCATCACGCAAAAATGCATAGAAAGAGAGTTCAAGATGACAATTGAACTCGAAAGCTATAAGATCATGATGTGAACATCCCACCAAGTAAATCATGGGAGTTGATGGGTAGATTGAACTTGCTATGGTCCCTCATTTAAAACAGGCTAGCTAATCAGTGCATAATTTGTCATATAGGTTGACTGGAACAAGTTGAAGTGAACATTGAATGAATGCTAAGGTATATTTTGAGGTGATTGATATCATAGATGACTCAGATCCCTACCATGCAATACTTGGTATTTATTGGGAATTTGACAATAATGCCATGTTGAATTTGAAGAAAAGGTGGATTCCTTTTGATATAGACACTTTGCATGTGATTGTGCCATTAGATTTGAATGAAGGAGATCGACACGATGATCCCATGAATGAGGATGTGTGGAGCTCCATTATGGAAAACATCTATCAAATCACAAGGCGTAGAGAGGATTACATCAATCCCGCAACATATGGGGAGATAAGATGGAGAAGTGTGAATTCATATGATATTGATTTAGAAGATGCTATGGAAAGATAGAAGAATAAGTTATATGGAGTCTCTACTAGGATATGTGCACGGATTATGAAATCAATACACTGGATTAGTTCTGAATTATGTGATGCATTGAGATTCGATGGACCAAGTCCAATGGATAAACTTCTTAGCATAAATGGAGAAATAGGTTATGGAATATTAAAGGGTACATTCCATGGATGCAGTAGTATGAGGGACACCTACACACTGGTGAGAAATAAACCACACAGACATACAAGATTGGGTGCAGGTGGTCGAATTCTCAATGTTCAAATTCCATCCCATATCTGACTTTGAACTAGAAAATAGATATAAGGGTATTAAGGAGCATATTTTCTATTGTGATAAATGCTAAAAAATCAAGAACATACCTCATACACAATGGGTCCATATGTTTCTCCACATGATGGGCATGGTCCCTGGAAGTTGGTACATTCAGGAGGAGACCATGAGGCAAACAATGGATTGGGGAAGTGTAAGTGCACAATTATGTATGACATTCAATTTCAAGACCGAAGACCTAGCACAGAAAGAGGCCCTTCTATGAATAAGATATTTCATCTTCCACTAACAATCGAAGGATGTTGTGCCAAAGGTTGTTTGTGCCTATCACAAGCCTATGGAAAAGATGAAAGAGGTGGTACACCATTGTTAAATTGAAAGCGATGATATTGATGAGGATGACCCAAGTAGCATACAGATCAAATAAAATGATGGCAAACACGTGATGGAAGGGAAGGCATCAAATATGGTCGCCCAAGACTATGGACGGTTGATTAAGACAAAAATATATAATATTGACACTGAAGAATCCCAAAATATGGTCATCATCGGGGATTATTGGGAAAAGGAGACTGTAACATAGGTGATTGATTTTCTAAAGGAATATGAGGATACATTCCCATGGATTTTATTGAAAATGAATGGATTTTTTTGATCCCTTGGGTCTATGAAAATCCAGCTAAAGCCAAATGCCAAACCGGTGAAAAGAAGGCCCTACCACCTAAACCCCAAGTATAAGGAGAAAGTGTGTAAATATTTGGATCGAATGTTGGATGTCGGAATAATTATTTCTATAGAAGAGTCGAAATGGATTAGTCCAATGATGGTGCAGCCAAAGAGGATAGGTGACATAAGATTTTGTGTTAACTTGCGTAGACTTAATGTGACTTATGTACATGATCCATTCCCTACTCCCTTTACCGAGGAGGTTCTGGAGAATGTAGTTGGATGTGAGACCTATTCCTTCACATATGGCTTCTCAAGATATCAACAATTTCGGATTGTTGAAGAAGATCAAGCCAAGAAAACATTTTCAATGGAATGGGACTCCTTTTCTTGCACAGTCATGCCATTTGGGTTGAAGAATGCACATGTGGTATTTTACAGGATTGTGATCGCAACATTCAAAGAATTTATTCACAAGTTCTTGGATTACTGGATGGTGTTCAACATGTTAAAAGAACATATGCAAGCCCTATGATTGATGTTGGATCGATGTCACTGGCTCTAGATTTCCTTAAATTTCAAGAAGTGCACTTTTTTTACACCATTTGGGATGTTCCTCAGGCATGTGGTATGCAAGGAAGGATTATTGGCGGATCAAGCCAAAATTGTTACAATATTGGATATGATGGCCCCCACTTTTTTCAGGGAGCTACATGTCACCTTAGGTCACACAGGGTATTATGGGCAGTTTATTCAAATCTATGTGAATGTCATTACATCGTTGGAGAAACTATTGTGTAAAGATATGAAGTACCTCTAGAAAAAGGAATGCCAGGAAGCATTGGATACAATGAAGTAAAAGTTTGTCATTGGACTAATCTTGGTATCTATATATTGGTCCAAGATTTTCCATGTTCATGTTGACGCCTCCTCCATTGCGCTAGGAGAAATCCTTGCACAACGGCGAGGGGAATATTGATCATCCAATTTATTTTTCCAGTCGCAATCTCTCTAATTCCGAGAAAATTTATGCAACAATAGAGTGGGAGGGCCTGGCTATGGTCTATTCCTTGCATAATTTTTGACACTATTTTCTCGGCACCCCCTTCAAGTTTTGTACTGGTCATTCGATGCTCAAATATTTGGTCAACAAGTTGGTGTTAGGTTAAGAATATGTCGATGGATTTTTCTCTTCCAAAGGTTTTAATTTGAAGTGGTTTTCAAACTGATAAATATAATGTAGGACCGTACCACCTGTCGAGGATCAAGTTCGGGGAAGTAGGTTGTAGCTTATATAATGACCTATCGAATGCACAATTATTTCAAGTAGAGGTGGTTCCCAATCAAATTTCCAAGATCAGTGAATTTCTCAACATAGGACAGGCACCGACTGAGTATACACAGGCCTAATATCACCAACTGGTGACCCATAGTGATTACTATAAGTTAATTTCTGGAAAATTATACAAGCTTCGGGCTGATAGTATTTTGCACAGGTGTGTCTTAGACCATGAACAATACCTAATATTGTTGAAGATCATGAGAGAGTTGCAGGAGGTCACAACACTGGAAAATCTATGATTCCTAAGGTGATGTGAAAAGGCTTATGGTGGCCAATAGTGTTTGCAGATGCCAAGGAATATTGTAAACAGTGTGATGTCTACCAGTGCATCAAAAATCACTGCCACAAAGATGAATTACCTTTATTTCCCATTACAACATTGGAGTCATTTGATAAGTGGGACAGCGACTTCATGGGACCAATTAGTGCCCTGACGTTCTGAACAGGTGAGTGCTACATTATTATAGCCATAGAATATTTTACATGATGGTCAGAAGCGATGTCTATCAAGGATTGTATTATATAAATGGTTGTGCGCTTCATATTTGAAAATGTGATTACTAGGTTTGAGTGCTTGAAAGTGTTGATGAGTGATCAAGGCACACACTTTCTTAATGATACTATTTTCACACTCTCTCAAGATTTAATGATCCACCACCAGAAGAGAACCCCCTATCATCCACAAACTAATGGTATGATTGAAGCATTCAATACGAAACCAAAGTTTGTAATATGCAGTGTGATAAATGAGATCAACATATTCCAACAATATTATGGGCATATAGAACAACATGTAAGAGGTTGATGAAGCGTACCCCCTTCATATTAGTCTACAGAAAGGAGGTTGTAATTCCACTAGAGTTTATTGTTCCGATTTTTTGCATTGTCGTAGCCACCCAGATGTCTGATGAATAGTCACTTCAACAACAATTAGATGAACTCATGGAGTTGGTAGAGGATCATGTTATGGAAGGATTCATCCAAGTCATCGAGAAGTAGAGACAAAAAACATGGAATGACTGCAACATCTGCCATAAAATTTTGCAACCGGGTTCTCTAGTGTTGTTATACGATAGAAAATTTTCAAACACCCTAAAACATTATGCATGCGCTGGTTGGACCCATTTCACTCGGTCTACATCAATGAGGTCGAGGCAACAAAATTGGCCACATTGCAGGGTTAGCCACTCAAGGGACTTATCAATGGCATCTAGTTGAAGGTGTACTATGGCCCGCAAGGGTCAAATGCAATTTGGTGGCATCAATCAAAGAAAAAAATTTGGCATAGACTAGGTGTATGTAGTGTAAGAAGTAGATAGGTAGGTACATGGTTGGCATAATTGAAATTTTTCCGCAGCACATGACATTCTCCAGTCACACAAGTGGATAAGATAATTTGACAAGTCTGACAATTCCCAAGATTTCCATTCACAGGCGAAGTTATTAGCAACATACAAAGTATTGTACTGGATATGACAGGGGGTTCACATAGGAACAACACAACCTACATGGTGCTACACAAAAATGAAGGGTCAAGTAATCTGATTCATCCAAATTACACAGGGTCTAGGTATGTAATAAGTTATGATGCAAAATTCCAAAAGTCACATAATTAGTATAGTGGATCATCACCATTATTAACCACCTCATGGGAATCTATAGTGACTCAGTATTTATCTTTTGACATTCGGGATTGGTCGACCACTCGTAATTTGACATCACATTTTCTCGGTTGTCACCCTCATTATTTATACACCCCACCAACATCGGTTTTGTTAGAGGGATCCTCCATGTCTCCAAAAATAGATTTCCCATCAGTTGGTGATTGATCAGTGTTATCAGTTCTAGTTACATCCTTTATTCTAGTTCCCCAACGATGTCCCCGATTCATGAACATTTCCAGCAGATGCTCGGTTTCCTACAGCTCTCATTCCATGTAGGCAACCCAAGATCCAAAAATTTTATTTCTTGCAACAATTGATGATTCTAATACAATTGTTGGGTAGGGGCCTCAGCCTCTTATTCATCAACAATATACAATTGATTGCCACACATTTCATTGAATTGTTCTTCGAAGTTGTGGCATTATGCCAACTCTCTTAGTTGGGAGTTGATGAGTTCTTTTCCATTGATGATCAACTTTTCTAAGGATGACAACCCAATTATGATGGTTTCCCCCTCCATCAGTCGAAGAGGTCTATGTCCTTCACCCTATACATCTAGTTGAACAAGATGCGAGGATGATGGAGGTCTAAGTCAATGGATTCTTCACTCAGGTTCGACTTCTCGTAGGTCACTAAGTAACTAGGATAAATTCTAGTTGTAGGGATTGTTCTGGTTTGAACTCAAAGTAATGGATGGCAAGCTAAAAATATCTCTCACTCACCCATCTAGAAAGATCTTGGAAATAAGGAGTTTGAGAGCTTGGATGAATGAAGCCCAAAGCCATCTATTACCGTGGGGACTGCTCGACTCATTCCAAGACCTATGTTAGGCTACAACTATAGCCTAGATGGATGATTTTCTCTTACTCAAACCCGATTGCAACCACAACTTAGTTTTATGCTTTGGTCATACAAAATTGATGATTTTCTCTTACTCAAGCAACACATGGACATTATTGTCAGTCCACCTTGGTACAATATTGATTCCACCCATAATTCCCACCGAGAACAACATCATTGGCTCGAGGATGAGTCAAGTAATAGCATTGGGGGCATGTTGGCACCCAAATTTTTGGGTAGGTTGCATGCACACACAGGTAATTTGTGCCCACACATCAATTTTATGTACAAATTAGTAGTGGCGCGATAGATGGAATAAGGCATGGACACCTATCAAAGTTTTATACTGTGCTCTAAAGATCAAAAGATACCACATGCAGATTGATTCAAAATAAGATCTTCGAGAATATTCTTGAATAATGAACCCAGACAACACAAGATATCGTGGGGAAGATTATGGATGAGTTGACAAGTTAGTTAGGACTATCATGCTCCAAGGAGGTTACATGGACTACATGTGGATGGTAGAAACATGAAAAACTGGCGATCACTAGAGTGAGTGGACCAGAGGAGAAAGGGATAGATAACTAGAGAAGAGAAAAAAAGGAAAGGAGAAGCAAAAGAAATAAGAGTCAGTCTAAGGTATGATGAGAAGGTAGTTCGAGTTTTGTATGAATCATGTTCTGAGTTTGTAATATTTTTGTAAGAGTCTAGAGCAACCCTATTTAGAGTATGTAATGGTGTCAGTCCAGTAAAGAGTAGAGTTTGAACAGAGAGCACACAAGCATATTGTAGTGCATAAGTTGTAGAATGGATCAGAGCGTAAAGCATGATTCCCTTTGCAATGTGGATCTATTGATGTATGCATTCTAATTTTTAATGAAGATAATATAAAGTTGCACGTCTCTCTATCACTTGATGTGTTTATTCGGAGTTTAATGGATGATTGTGTTAATGGTTTATGGCGTTAGTTTGATAATGGAGTATGTTTGAATGTATGAATGTTGGCTCAATTGCTTCCCTAGATGCTTTATCCCTTCATCTTTGAAACAAGACTAGATGGCCTCTATGATTCTCATGGAATCTCGGGTGAGACTTTCTTTGGTCCTTGACTGAAGATTGATATGTCAATGCCTTAGGGTTTTGTTGGTAAACTCTAGATGAACCCTAGGTCATGAACCTCCCAATGTTAGGAAGAATGTGCGTAAGTGAACCAACAAGACATGAGGGAATTTTTCTCACCATAAACATCTATTTTGTTTGTAGAGTAAATTTATATGATTTTAAAGTAGTAAGTACAACTCATAAGTATGAATTAAGTATTTCTACTTGGGTGGGAATATCATAGCTAATGATTTATTATGTGGTTGGAAGAAAGGCCATGGACTAGATGAGCGATGTTATGGAATTCCATGCTATGCAAAGGAATTGGAAGGGATAAATTCCTTGACTCTTATATTGTTGAATTATTTGTGTTTCTCTAAATTGAGAAAGGTTCTATGTGTAGATAGTTTTAAGGCATGGGAATGCTAATAAATGTGAGAGAATGGAATACCTAGAATAGGTATTCTTTAGTAGACATATTAAAGAATAATATGTGGTAGAATGCATATAAATATGCTCGAGCATATATGATGTTGCATAATAATTAATAGTGGTATGTGGTTATATGAAATGAACATTACATGATGAATAAATGTGGTTGATGACTTGTTGTATGACCAGGAATGATTGAAGATGAAGATCATGTAATTGCTTACGAAAATAAACCTCATGAGAAGGAATAAGGAAAAGGAGGATGATTGTCAATAAATTGATGAAGGGACCATGTGATTTCCAATGTGTCATTAGTTGATCAATTAACATCCAACATGTTGATGACAACTACTATAAGTATGAATTGTTCATGCCAATATAACATGTGACCTAAAAGGAATTGGGTAAGAATTCCTTCAATTATGATTTGATATACTAATTGATATGTCTGTTATGACGTGTGATTTCATGCATGTGAATTAATAGTTGGGTAGGAGAATGGAAAAATAATGAAACTTTGGGTAAGTAAATATTGATAGAATATTTTTAATGTGCGCATATGATAATATTTCATGATTAAGCTTCTTAAGAGATAATAACCAGACTAAATAAGTATTTAATCTCATGTTATGGATTTGTATACCATGTGAAATTGAATGTCATATGAAATAATCATGTGTAATACCACGATGTTTTGGAATTGGAAAAGGCTATAGCACTATGCAATTATCCAATGGTCTCCTTGCTTGTAATTAGTGTCATGCACTCTAACTTTTTTTCCATCACTAAAGGAGTATATTTCTGGTGTTGTGTTTGGGATAAAGAGGAAGGTGTCTAGATGGTTGAACAAGTAATGGGGAGGTGGTTGGATTATGTCTTGAGGCACTGGTTGAGTCCTCCAACTTATTTTGATAAAAACATGTGATCTTGATTTATAGTATTGTTTACTCAATGTGAGGATGCATCGAGTGATGTGTATAAGTAAACTATACATCATACAAATGGTGATATTTCATTTATGAATGTTGAAATATATTCTTGATGCATTGAGTGGATGAATGTATGTATACAAAATGAATTTGTATAATTGAATGTCTTGGAAAGGTTTCTCGAGGGATTGTTGAGCAGTGAAGGAAAGACCTTCTAGTACTCCTGAGGGATTATTGAGTAGTGAAAGGAGTGGTATGAATTAGTAAAAATAAATATAAATTTAATAAACCCTCATATTATAATAGAAGTGGGAGGGGGAGGGAGGGACCCCGCAATACAAAATAAAATTAACTAACAATGAATTATAAAATGTGAATCTAGTGAAGAGTGTGATTGTGTAACCATGAGTATTGGCACATTTTTTTTTTTCATAAATTCTTGATTACATTATGTGATGCTTATTTGTGCTAGTAATGCATATATAATGAATGATTTTTCATTATGTTTAATTTTATTAACAACTAAAGGTGATTGAATTATTAATATGTTATAATTTTTAGATCATTCCATGGGTTGTTGTGAATGTTGCAATGAACCGATTATATACATGGATACTCATCGTTTGGTTGATTGAAATTTTAGATTACAAATACAATTGTAATAGATATGTAAATGAGTGTAAATCCATAATCAAGACTAGATGATACAACATGCAATGGCCAAACATTAAGATAAGGATCTCATAGTTGTGAAATTAGATTTTTATATCATAGACAAATTTAAAATTTCTAATTGAAATTTTTATGATGAAATCTCATGGAAACTATATGTGTATGATACATGTGAGATGATAGATCTATATAGTAAGGACATATGTTGGCTAATTAATATATATAGCATGGGAAGAATGATATTATGTGACACTAGAACCTCGTGACACAACTTGGTTTCCATAAGCTATGTTATAGAAGAAGTTTCTAGTGGGATTCATTGGTAATAAGGCTCTATAAGTATGCACTTTCTTTCTTGTGAAATCCTAGGAAAGTTGGATCACATGAGGTACTATTTAGCATAGAAGGGGATGCATAAGCCTAGAAGGGTGATATAAATAAGGAAGAGGTTATGTTAATGATCACTTGGGAAACAATCCTTGACCTAGGGAAAGATCTACCCAATAGGACACCTCTTCAACCCTCCCATACCCAAGCATGGCAAGTTGCATAATGTCTTTGATCACTTACTTGTTTGAATGGGTAATATTTGATGCACATGATTAGGTGGCTCATTTATTGATTTGATTTACTCACCATGATATTTTGACTTGAGATCTTTGTAGGGCATGTTTATTTGTCTTTGCAGGACCTAGTTGGTAGATAGTTTTGGAAGAACAAGCTTATCTTGGGCTTCCATGGGGCTTGAATCCCATAGGTTGGATGTCTAGGGCCCACATGTCGGATCACGATGACTTGCCTTTGGATTCCTAGAAGACATCATGGATGACATGACCTAGCCCTCACATGCCAAACATTTTTCCTAAGACAGGTAAAACGTCACCAATGGAGGCTTGATGTCACCTAGAGGGATAGGGTTTGGTGGTGAAGGTGTTTTTTGATTACATGTGGCATGTTTTGAAGGAAAGAGGCTTGAATACCATCAAAAGGGAACTTGGATGAGTGAAAAGTGGCATTTGGAGGCCTAGCCATGCATCTACTACCCCAACGACTTCTTCAAAGTGCCAAAACGTCCCCCAAAGGGGTGATGTCACCTTGTTCTAGGGTTTGTTTTGTGTAAAAGTGAATTTTAAGATGAATTGTTTAATATTGTTTTGTTGCAAGGGGTAAGATAAGGGTCTTTGACCCCTTATCTTATGTTTTACCCTTGCTAAGTGGACAAACTATGTGATAAACATTTTGTATAAATATAGATCAATGAAATCTCTTTTGGAATCATAAACTCTCCCATTGTGAAGAGATAAGGACTAAAATTTTCGCTACCTTGGAGATTTTTGTCCTCTTGTGCTATGATATGGTGTCTTCTTTGGTTATGGACTTGAAGATGATGATGCACTATCTCTTGGAGGTATTTTTCTTGCTATTGTGGTGGTTTATCTTGGCATGTTATGGTTTATCTTGTTGCTATTTGGATTGGTAAGACATTTTACTTGTTGCTATCATTTGTAATTAAAGATCAAGTTTGATTTTCCTAAGGCTAGGTAGGGAGTATAAGTGCATACACCCCTACTTTAGCTCCACCATAATTTTAAGCATAGAATTATTGTTTGCAAAGGTTTGCTAAGGAAGTATAAGGATATACACCCCTTATTTTAAACCCTAGCTAAGTTACTTGCCTTGGGGAATAAGAGGATTTATACCCCCAAGGGGGTAGTAGCTATAGCTCTTTACTTTTGACCCCATTAACCCATTAATCAAAGGCACTATTTTTTGCATTGGAAAAATAAAAAGTTGCATTGGTAAACATGAAAAGTTGAAGTTTTGAGTTTCTCTCACTTGGATATTGTTCCTTGAGCCCTAGGCTCTCTTGTCTCATTGAGGCGTCATCTTTCACCCACTAAAAGTTGCTTCTGTAATAAAAATAACCTACAGCCATTAGGGATGCAGAATTATAACCCTTTAAACCTAGATAACTCCTAAACTAACCCTAGAAATTAGCCATAACTTTGCCCTAACAAACTACTAACCTAGGCACACTTTTTTTGCTAGTTTGAGGTGATTTTCATTGGCTGAATTTTCTGTTATAAGGATTGGTTTGATACAGGCATAAGGCTGATAAATATCACTGAAGTAAGATTTGTGTGACAACCTTACTTTTATGCTAAAGCCTTGCTCCTTTATTCTTGAGTTAAACTATTCTTTGCTAGCTTGTCGCTTGCTTGTTTAACTAGACTTTTAGCACTTATTTTGCATCCCTTATTATATTTTATATGCTGATATATATCACTGATTGTTGCTGAAATTAAGGACAGCAATATTAAATTTATTTTCCACCTAACATACTGCATTGTATACTTGGTTTTTCTTGTGTCTCGGGCAAGTATTTTCTCTTTGCAGATCACTCAAAGCATTGACAACCTCAAGAAACCCTCAAGACTCATTACCAAGTTCCCTTTACCATATAGAAACTTGACCTTTATGGGAATACATTCATAAATTTCATTTTCCATCTCAATCCCCCCTAGGGTCACCGGGATTCCCCCCTTGAGATTACTACCTCACCTCTAAAGTGACGGGAACACTTGCCTAAGGTGGTAGTGGTAGGTGCTCTCTAAGTTGTTGCCAATTGGTGGTTGGGTCGGGATTTTCCCAACCTACAACTTGTGTGATAGAAAAGGGCATTCATGAGGGACTAAAGAGAAGATAAGGGGGTGTCTTCTTGTGTCATATGGGGTAGTAGAGTGAGTGAAAACAACTAGTTTAGATGAGATATTGAATAAAGAACCTAGTAGTGAGTTTCTTGGTTGGGTTTGAATCCTTTGGTAAAAACAAGAGTGACTTGGGAGAATTGAACAAATATTATTCATCCAAGTGGTATCATATCTGAATATGGGGATTATATCCATAGAGGATTTGCCTATGGTTGGGAGGAAAATGGTTCAACCATAGTTAGATTCCTTGGAACTCAATTTATAAAAACATCAGTTCTTTTATTCTTCTCATTTACTATGAATTCAATCTTGTATGATGAATATTATAGTTTTGTTCTTTGTTATAAGCAGTTTCTATGAAAATCCTATATATAGATGATGATGAGAAAATTATTGTTGTGTATAATCAATTTGTTTGAAAAATTATGTGTGGGAATGAGTTAGTAAACTCTTGTATGTCAAATGTATGTCAAAAGGAATATGTTGAATAAGTATTTCCATGTTCATTTAATATTGATTTCTGGAAGTTAAGGTTCCCCATGGAACTCCTTAATGATTTGTTAACAAGATTGTTTTTGAAAATATTGGAAATTTGAAACATATTTCATGTAGGGACACATTGTCTTCCTAGTTGTTTTCTAAGAAAATATGATTGTAAAATTTGTCATACAATTCCTTAGATTATTTCAAAGGATCAATATATTTTTAAACTTTTCCTTGATAATCCCCCAAGTAGTGGTTTTAATTAGAAGTTTCTTGTAGCATTTGCGAACCAAAATTTAGAGTTTTATGTGCAATTATGGGGATGCATGTAGATTTTGTGAAGGATAGTAGCAGGAATCCCATGCCTTATACACGAGAAACACATGTTCATATCATTATTCCCATTTTTGTCTTCACGATAGCCATGGGCCTGTCCTATAGTGGCTTAAATGGCCTCATTTTGATGAATTTTAGGGTTTTAAGGGTTGAGATGAATGTCTAAAGGGGTGTGAACTATAAGGAAGGTTTAATAACACATTAAATGGATTAGTGATGTATTATAAATTATTTTAATAATTTAATGTCTCAATCCTAATTGCATTTTCCTCCTTGAAGAAAGGGATACTCATTTCCCCCTACCCTTGGCTCTATGTGTTTGCTATTCATAGAAGAATTGGAAATATTTTGTGAATGTTATTAAGAGATTATTTTAGATGAACATATAATATATGATTTTGTTTGGATCATGATTCAATCATTTGTTGACCTCATTGAAAGGAAGTAACCCTCATTCCCCTCCTACCCTTGAAGATATGTGAATGCTATGCATTGTTTGTTATGAAACATTTATGAATGACCTTGATGGTTATTGTGAGGTATTTATATATATTATGGAATGGATTTTATAATTTTTTCCCTAAAGGTTAGTGATACTTATGCTATAATGTTTTGAGATATTTTATGTAACCATACATGTGTGAATGATGAGGCAAGAAGCATGTATATTAAATATTTATTACCCTATGTTTATAATGAATTTTGATTAACATAGAATCACACTTATAATATTTGTGTGAGGTAATTAAAGAATTATATCAAGGACATTAACTCTAAACCCTAGGATTGGCCTTCTTGGAGAAGATAACAAGACCTCCATCTAAGAGATTGTAGGATATTAATGAGTTTAGGAAATTGATGAAATTTTGATGAAGAGTTAGTATGTAAAGCATATGCTTAAGCTTTTGGTGAATTTATTATGTCATATATGTTTGATTTTCATCACCTTGAAATGGTCTTATGTGGAAAATTTTGAAATGCTAGTCCTAATTGAAGAGAGATATAGAATTTGATTTTGATGTCTAAAGAAATTCTTAGATATACTTTGAATTTAGATATTGGAAGCATAACTCATGTTGATTGATATAAATCCAAATTATATCATAATGAATCAAGAGGAAGGATTTATATGTTGTAAATTTGGCCTTAATATGTTTTATTTTGAATTTTGTATAGCTACCATCATTAAACGTTTAGACCAACAAACCCCTCTTTTGATGTTGATAATGTAGGTACATTACACAAAAAACCTACCCTTGAATGATTAATTTCTTAATGAACATGTATTCTAGATTTATTAGACAACCCTTGGTATGGTGACATATTAACTCATATTTTCACTCAAAATTTTGATCAACACCTTTCACATGATGACCATCGATGCATTTTTCAGCAAGCTCCTTATCAGAGATGTCCTTTATCGATGAGGAGTGGATGTTATTTTATGTAGAGGCCTAATTCATTAAGAATTAGAGGGGGTATTGAATGAATATCGCAATGGTGCATACGGTGGCCATTTATCACGAATGGCTATCACCCATAAAATAATCCAAGTAGGCAATTTTTGGATATCCCTTTTTCATGACTACATTAATACAATTAAGTGTTGTGTGAAATGTCAAATATTCATGTCCAAGTCACAAGCACAACTAGCTCCCTTGCACCTAGTTATCATGGTATGTCCCTTTTGCAAATGGGGCATTGACTTTATAACCTACAACCCTACATCTAGTAGTGGCCAAAAGTACATCATTGTAGCCATTGATTACTTTATGAAATGGGTCGAGGCCATGCCAACCTACAAGAAAAAA
>ML861064.1:0-12545 GCA_009831015.1 Picea engelmannii | reverse complement strand
AGATTGTATTACCTTTGTCCGCAAGCCATTTCTGAAATTTGGCACATTCCTTTTTCATGTGTCCCTTCTTTTTACAGAAGAAACACTTGGAATTCTTCTTGATATCAGCTTGGGGAGGTACTTTACCTTTCCCTTTCTTATTGTCTTGAGATTTTCCCTTTCCATGTGTTTCCAGCATTGCACTTTCTCCCAGTTCCATCACCAGTCGCTCTTCCTCTTGAACACACATGGTCATGAGTTCATTAATTGACCATTTATCCTTATGTGTGTTGTATGAGATTTTGAAGGGTCTGTATTGGTGCGGAAGGGTGTTCTGGATGTAGTGCACCAGGAAAGACTCTGGTATTTCAACCTCGAGTTTCTTCAGTTAAGCCACAATGTCCCTCATTTGCATGATGTGCTCACGCACACCTTTCACACTGGTGAGCCTTAGGGATGAGAACTTCATGATTAGGGTGCTTGCTAGTGCCTTGTCTGAAGTGACGAATTGATCATCAATGGATTTCAGTAAGTCTCGAACCTTTTCATGCTAATCAATGGAACCACGAATACCAGCTGAAATTTTAGTCTTAATGAACATCATGCTTAGGCGATTAGATCGCTCCCATCGCTCATAAAGCGTGATGTCTGCTATAGTGCTGGTATTAGTGAGTGCTAGTGGTTCATCTTTCCTAATAGCATAATCTATGTCCATCCACCCCAGATGAAGGAGAACTCTCTCCTTCCAGACCTTATAGTTATCTCCCTTGAGTTCAGGGATATCACAACGAATTTCAAAGAAATTTGCAGGTTGTACAACTGCATAAAATTAAATATCACATGCTTACATTAAAATTGAGGCCAACAAAAATAAAATAAAATTTCATGCTTTACCAATGTAAATTCATGCTTAAATTTGAATCTAATGACATAAAAATTGTTTGTGGGCTAAATTTTCAATTCAAGCAGATTCAATTATTCTTTCATAGATTTGAACTTTATGATAAAACTATTAATTCATAATTCCTGTGGGTAAGTTATGAATAATTTAATTCTAAAATCTCTGAGTTTGAATTGTACATGTGCATGGTGATTGCCTTAAGTGAAGGGAGATGAAGTTGTGTGTGTTTTTTAAATGTTCTTTTTGATACACGCTATTTCAACAAATAATATCTATATATGAATATAATTATATATTATATATATAATTATATGTATGACTATAATTATATATTATATATATACATATAATTTATTTCAATTATGGTAGTTTTTATGGATATATATTTTTTATATAAATACATTTTTTTTAAATGATAGGTTTTATACATATGTAGGTATTTTTTAATATATGTAATTCTTATTTTTCTTACTTAATATCAAACTTAAGAAGCATCTTAACTTTGTATTTTTCTCACTTAATATCAAATTTAATAAGCATCCTAATTTTATGTTCTTAGTATGATTCAACATGGTATAAGTTGTAAAGGCATTTTAGAGTGGTATTTAGGAATATGATAAAAGACTTAAAAGTTCTTTTTAAGTTGAGAGTTGTTGTGATAATGTTGTTTGAAAATGTGACTTTCAAGTTTAGGAATAGTGATGGTTGGCTTAAAAAAATTAATTGTAATATGGTAGTTAGGAAAGTCACAAGCAAGGTTATTCCATGTTTCCTACCATTTTTGGCATATACATTGACAAGTTATATGGTGTTGGTTTGAATCTTACTATGATATAATCAATATTTTTGTATTTTATGCTAATCATATTGTTCTTATGGAAATGAGTCTCTATGATCTTCACAACAAACTAAACATCCTCATCCTTTGTGTACATTATGCTAATGATATTGTTCTTATGGAAAGGAGTCCTTGTAATGTTGCCAACTAGGATGTATAATATTATGTTTATTGTCCAAAATTTTGTTTCTGTTTATATGATTTTGTCAAACACTTTGTATTAAGTGACGCAAACCTCCACCACTCCTAGGGGTTCACACAACCTCCTGATATAAGGATCATTCACACAAAGGAGTTGAATTAGCTCTAGGGTTCCCACTGAACCCTTAGGATACTTTACAACAGGCCTTTCCTTCTTTTCCTGTGTGAAAATTTTTGTTTGACAAGATCTCCTTGAAAACTTGAGTCGTTCACGTGACCTTGGGCCTAAACCTGAGTCTTAAAATTTTGGAAGCGACAAATTCGGCGCTATGGAGCTTCGGGCTTTAGGGGTTTTCCCTCAGCACCTTCGAACATCAAAGTGATGGATTCCTAGACTAGCGCTTTGGAACTTTGGGTTTTGTGAGTTCTAACTGCAACAACTTCCAAATTTTCCGAATATTGAATTGGTTAATTTCTGGAGGGCTCCTGGATCAATGGTCCAAACTTATCCAACAACCAATGGCTCCAATTTTTATGTATAGATAGATAGATATTATATATTATGATTCTCTTTTTACTTGTTTTTTATAAACTCATTTTTAAAAATCAAAATTAAAAAAAAGGAGAGTACATCATACCAGAGAAACCAATAGTGGATATGAACATATATTTTTGGACATTATGTGCATACACTCTCATTCATGGTACATGTTACCACTGAGAGTCACCCTCATATTGCAGGAGGATAAGCCCAGTACCCATCCGAGTTTTTGGTGGATGTTGGTTTTATATGAGTGGGATCAATGGACAAAACTCAATGTATGAACGATGTTCAACACAGAAATGGACAAGAAATGCATAGGGAAGTGAGGGCCACATTAACTTCAGTCAGTGAATTGAGTTTAAATGTGAGAAAAGGGAAGACTTGGTGAGAAAGGTGAACAAGACTGTCATGGGCATCAGGATTTCAAGCATCTTGGAGAATAAAAAACTCAGGCTCAAGATGACTCTTAAGCCCAAGTTTCAAACATTGAAATATGTCTGAAAAATACAGTCACAACAACACAATGATCAAACCTTCATCATGATGCTGATAAAACAACTCTATTAGATCCTCCATGCCTGATCCATTCATTGTGAGAGGGTGAAAAGATAACAGGGGATCTAACTAAAACTGGTCATGATACTGTTGTGATCAAACCTGCATGACAACAGCATAATGACCTTGGACTGGATCTTCCATGCCTGAGGGTTTTAACACAACTATTACAAAAAGATGGAAAGAGGTTGACTTCTATTAATATGAAAGTCTCAAATATAATACATAACCAGCTAACAGTTATGGTATCAAAACTTTACAATCGGGGAGCTTCGCTCAACCAGTTGACCCCCCTAACAAAATAAAAAAACTAACTATATAACCCAGAACAATTCACCACTCCCAAGAGTGTGACCTAGACACTATGGTCAAGCTTTGTGTCTGTGTCTTCCCTGTCAGAGTGTGCATGCAGACTGTCGATGTAGTTCTTCTATGAGACACAAGCTCAGAGTAGTTTGTTCCTTTAAGTTTTCCATTTATGGGGGGAGACGATGTTTCAACCACCACCCCTACTTTCATAACTGCTTCATCGGGATTTGGACAGGCAATGAGTCAACTCGACACCTAAAAATGAGTTGGCCTGACTCTGAATGTAATATCCCCAAGGACAAGCCCTATTGTAATCATGTTTATGAATTGTAAATCATGTTTTGTAGGCTATTGAGCCGAGTAATAATAAGATGGTAAGATTATGTATTTATTAGGCCAGAGAGCCTAAGTGTTAAAGGCCAGGAGCCTGTTTTTGTATATGTAATATGCAAAACATTAATAAAGATTAAACATCACTACGTGCATACCGACCACGAAGAAACAGTGATGGGTGACTAAGCTTCTACAGGGTGGGTAAGGGAAAAGGGGCTTAAAGGTTAGAAGGAGGGGCTAAGCTTAGGGGCTTAAGTGCTTGGGAATAATAATTTATTATTATTCCAAAGCTGTGTGACAAACATGTTTTTATCCTAAGTTTTGGGAGAGGCAATGCATGCAGCTCCAACATGTGAAAAAAGGAAACACATACTAGATGGAGTGCATGCAACTTCATGGGCGACAAGTGTCGGCCCAGGCACATGCAATTTAACCCAATAATTGAGCCGTGATGGGGGTTCATCCTCCATTTTGTCGTTGATTGTCTGAAACCATGAATTTCGTCTGATCTTTGTATGCCTCACGCAACTCTGAAACTTGAAGCCTGTGATGTTTTCTTGAGAAGCCGATACACCCTCTGTCTAAACCGTTCATTCTATGTTCGACCTCTGCCTGGATTCCTTGTCATGCACCATGAAAACTAGTAGCAAAACTGTGAATTGAGTAGTGTCACTTGTGTGTTCTGTGAGTCAGCCTATCCACTCTTGCAAAGTCAAGTTCGTATCAGAACTGTCTTTGGGTTGCTGCCTTTTGTGTTTCTTGAGTGGAATTGATGAGTTGTTGTTGTTGTTATCCTCACTTTGCAGGAATTGAACTGAAGTTGGTTGAAGAAAATGGTTGTCAGGCCCGTGGTAGAAGAGGCAAGTTGTTAGGCCTGTGAAAAAATCTCTCTAGGTGAGAGAGTCTACTGGGAAGTGGTTTTCTTCCAGAGAGAATCCAGCACCAGCTATAGAGCTCTAAGAATTCCTGATCTGGCCTGTTTTCAATACCCAGAGAGGGTGATGAAGCCCCAATGGACTGTGCTTGTGAAGGTGTATACTCCTGGGTGGAACGAACATGTGGGAAGTGAGAGTCCTTGAGTAGTGGGCATAAGAAGGATCCTAGAGAGAATCCTTCTGGTTGCTCTGTGCAATTTTCCTGTAACCTCAGCCTAGTCTAGGATTCCCTTTCCTTGGGTGGAGCTTAGTCCCAGCTCGGGGGTGAACCACTGCTGAGCGTGATGAACAGTGAGGTCTAAGGCTGGGAGGTTCATGGAAGGTCTGCATGTAGTTGGTGGAGTTACTACAATTTAAAAGATAAGTATATGCATGTGTTTAATTTCAATTAAAATGCATGTCTGTGATGCTTGCAATATTATCATGTATTCCATTGCAATGATATTTACTGTTAATTCCATTAATTATGTATTTTAGCAGTAACTATATGTTACCTGTGTTAAGTTCATTAAAATGCATATATTTTATATAAGATGTAAATTCCACATGGTAGTATTACCCGGTCTTTGGATGGTCGGGGATGTTACAATATGGTATCAAAGCCCCAGGTTTCAACATTGAGCCTGGATGGGTTGGATAAGTGTTCTTTAGACCCAAGGTTTCGAGTGGAAATGGTGTTCAGATGGAACCAATTTTGAACCTTAGAATATTTCTTAGTGTCAGGGAGTTACCTGGCCGTGTTACGAAGCTTAGGAGGAGTAGTGTAGAATAAAACCACAACCGGCATGGTGTTTGACCACATAGAGAGAGAGAGAGCACAACACTTAGGGTGTTGGAGCCATAGGATCTGTTTGGGAGAAAGGAGAGTCCTTCATGACCGTCAAATCTGAAGAAGGTGTAGGAAGGTTATCCTGGAAACCTTTCGAAGTTTAGCAATCGGGAGAAGAGGGGTGCGCTGAGACACAAACCTTCGAAACCTGAAACTCTGAAATCTCAAGAAGATCTACATTGTAGATCTAGGAAAAAGAGCTTAACCATTGGATCAAGCAGAGGAACAGATTGTAATTTCGGGAGTTCGGCTATCGGGAGAAGTGGTATGTGCTGACGCACAAACTCCCGAAGCCCAAAATTACGAAGTCCCGAAGAGCCAAAGTAGTGGGTCATGCTGACGCCACTTGGATGGACATGGAGACATGGGATGTGTGCCACATGTTAGTGGATCCCAAAAGAAAAAGTAGATGCAGTGGGGTCGGATGACGTCACCTAGGGTAACGTGGACCTTCTTAAGTACACCATGTGTCACCATCGTGGTTGGTGACAGTTGTGTTGTGCGCTCAGAGGCTAGAAAGATCGGAAGTTCGGAAGTTGGGAGTTGGGAGGGAAGTGAGAGTGGGAGCTTCCAGGACCGAAGTCCCAAACCCCAAAACCCGAAACTCCGAAGTTCCGAATCTCTGAATTCCTAGAGGCTTCGATGACAGAAATTTCATTTTGTATGTATGTCGTCGGAGGTTAGGTATGGTGGACGATTGATCCACCTACCTTGCGAGTTCAGTAATTCAAAACTCTGAGTAACTGATGTGCTATGATTGGAGTTTTCGGACAGCCCAAGTCTCGAATAGAGAACCTTGATATCTAGCACTTGGTCACGACCCATGGTCGCATGGATTGGGGAAATGAGAGAAAAGGGCTAAGGCCTGAGTTTTCTACAGAGGCGAGCAGAGATAGGAAAATTCATGAAATCTGAATGTTTTCTTGAATCAGATTTGTTTATGAATGTTGTGGTATTTGTTAAGGAATATTGGCCTGACAAATTCCGATTGTCTGCACATTGTGTTTGCAGAAGTTTAACAAGTGCCAGAATAGAATAGAGTTGCCACTGAGTGCAAAGAAATGGGGGAAGCACAAAATGCTTCTAGTTCAAAGAATGAAGTAGAAGGAATGGACGTTCATTTGGGATTTGAAGAGCCGAACTCCAATGGGCATGGAGAAGAGATAGATAAGGAAGGGAATATGATGAAAGTCATTGAAATATTGCAGAAAGATGCCCAAACGCACCGAGAATATAGCAAGAAGATTATGAAAGCTAAGGACAAGTAGGGAGAATTCAACTTAAAGTTGATGAAGATTCTAGAGAGAATAGAAAAGAAGTTCGACAAGGAGAGAGACTCGAGCAAAACAGGGAGTCACTAGGCTTCTGAGGGAAGAAGATCAAGGAGTGTTGGTAGACACCATCATCACTCCCAAGGTTGCTCCAAGAGGAGGGCATACAGTAGTTCAATCCCATCTCCTACCAGAAAGCACAAGAGATCTAAAGTGGATGAGCTGAAGGGAGAAATGAACAAGATTAAGCCTCCTATGTTTGATGGAGAACATAAGAAGGAGGAAGATGTCAAAACATGGTTGCTTGGCATGAGGAAATATTTCCAACTATAGAATTATTCCTCTCATGTAGAAGGAAGAATTGCAATGTATCAATTGAAGGGAAAGGAATCCATGTGGTGGGATCAGCTTGTGTAGGTACAACACAGTAGGGAGAAAGATATCACTTGGAGAGAATTCAAGAGGTATTTCGAGAAGAAATACTTGACTAAAATATATTATGATAGAAAGATGAAAGAGTTCTTTGAACGCAAGCTAGGAAGCATGAGAATTGATGAATACGAACGAAAGTTTCTGGTATTGCTAATGTATGTCTCGTTCATCAAAGATGAGACTGTCAAGATTTATAGGTATCTAAGTGGATTTCCACCTTCCATTGGTGACAATATTGAGTATGATGATCCTAAGACTATGGAAGAAACTATAAGAAGAGTGAAATGCTTATATGATCACAAAAGAGAGAAGCCTACTTTCTAGAAGTTTTGGGAAGACAAGAAGAAATTCCAGATGGATCAGAGGAAGAAGGGAACTAAGCCACCCTTTTTCAAAAACAGTCCTTAACGACAACCATCATTTAGAGAGTCGAGAATGGCTGACATAGGGGAACAAAGGCCAAGGAAGACGCCCATTCAGTGTTGGGGTTGTCAGGGGAGCCACAAGTACAAAGATTGTCCCCACAAAAAGGACAAAGTGAGAGTTGTCCATAATGTTCAGCAAGTGAAAATAGTGGAGGACATGGGCAATAGAATGCCAAGGATCTATGCAGCCTTGGACAACAAGCAAGCTGAATTTCAGTCGCACATGATTGAAGTGGAAGGTATGATTAACAACCAACCATTTACTATTTTAATTGATTCAGGGGCTAGCCATAGTTATATATATCCTAGAGTGGTGGAAAGTTTGCAATTGTTGATAAGCAAATATGAAAATTCTTGGTTAGTGCAGCTGGCTACAGGAACCAAGAGGACAGTCACTGAGTTAGTTAAGTCATGTCTAATGGACATGAATGGACTGAGCACAAAGGATGAATTGAATGTTCTACCTTTAGGTTCTTATGACTGTCTAATTGGGATGGATGGGTTGGACCAACACCATGCCATATTGGACTATCGTAACAAGGAATTCACTTGCCTTGATGAGGAAGGAAATCGGAAAATAGTCAAAGGAATTCCCAGAGTTGTTGCTATCAGAGAAATATCAGCAATGGAGCTAAAGAAGTGCTACAGAAAAGGTTGTCAATTATTTGCAGCCCATGTGGAGGAAACACCTAAGGATAAGGTGTCAAATATTGAAGATCATGCGGTACTAAAGGAGTTTGAATATGTATTCCAGGAGGTACCAGGATTACCCCCGAACAAGGATATTGACTTCTCTGTAAACTTGATGCCTGGAGCAACTCCAGTGTCAGAATCTACTTACAGAATCTGTATGCCAAAGTTGAATGAGCTGCAATTGTAGCTTGAAGAGATTCTGAAGAAGGGGTATATATGCCCAAGTGTGTCACCTTGGGGAGCCCCAGTCCTGTTCATGAAGAAGAAGGATAGGACGTTGAGATTGTGTATCGATTTCAGATGATTGAACAAAGTAACTGTAAAGAACAAATTTCCTCTGCCGAGGATTGATGACCTCTTCGATCAGTTGAAGGATGTGAAGATATTTTCGAAGATATATCTCAGGTCGCGATATCACCAGGTAAGGATAAAGGACAAAGACATCAACAAGACTTCCTTTAGAACAAGGTATGGTCACTATGAATTCACAGTGGTGCCATTTGGGATGTCGAACACACCCGTTGTTTTTATGTGCATGATGAATGGTGTATTTAGGGACTATCTAGACAAGTTTGTCATAGTCCTCTTGGATGACATTCTGGTGTATTCCAAGTCAGAGGAAGAGCATGAAAAACATCAGAGGATGGTGTTGCAGGTGCTAAGAGAGCACCAAATGTATGCCAAGTTGAGAAAGTGCTCATTTTATCAAGAGAAGATCCATTACTTGGGGCATATTATTTCGAAGGATGGGATAGATGTAGATCCCGAGAATATTGAGGCCATCAGGGAATGGTCAGCGCCAAAGAACATGATAGAAGTCAGATCCTTTATGGCTCTATCTGGTTATTACAGAAGGTTTATCGCAGGGTTCTCGAGGATAGCTCACCCTATCACTTCCTTGCAAAGGAAGGAGAAGAAGTTTCAGTGGGCAGAAGATTGTGAGAAAATATTTCAACGACTGAACCAACTGTTAACCAATGCTCAAATCCCGAGGATTGTAGATCCAAATGAAGACTTTGTTGTGTGCACAGATGCATGCAAAGAAAGACTGGGGTGAGTCCTGAGTTAGAAAGGATTTGTGATTTGTTATGAATCCATAAATTTGAAAGAGCATGAAAGGAACTATGCCTCTCATGATTTGGAGTTAGCAGCCATAGTGCACGCTCTAGAGAAATGGAGACATTACCTCATGGGAAAGAGGTTTGAATTGAGGAAAGACCATAACGGTCTGAAGTATTTGTTTGATCATCCAACCTTGAACACTAGACAAAGTAGGTGGCTAGAGTTTCTCTGTGAGTATGACTTTGATATCAAGCATATCAAAGGGAAGGAGAACAAAGTGGCTAATGCATTGAGCAAGAGAGTGCATGAATTACATGCTACAACCATTAACGTGTACCGAACTAATATTAAAGGAAGAATTTTGGAAGCTCCAAATGCATATTTGTAGTACAGGGATTTGATAGCAAAGCTACAACAAGGTAAGATGCTACAGAAAGTGGAAAATTATAAATTGGAAACTGACGGAACACTTCTGTACAAGAACAAAATTTATATACCTTATGTCCAAGACTTTAAACTTATGATTTTGCATGAAATGCATAATGTGTCTTATGCTGGGTACCCTGGATATCAGAAAACTGTGGCAACATTCAAGAGCCATTACTTTTGGCTAGGTATGAAGAAAGAGATTACAGAATACATCACCAGATGTATGGAGTGCCAGAAGGTTAAAGTTGAACACAGGCACCCAACAAGATTGTTGTAGCCTTTACCCATTCCTGAGTGGAAGTGGGAGGTAGTGACAATGGATTTCATCACAGGATTGCCCAGAACAGGCAAGTAACATGATTCAATCATGGTGGTAGTGGACAAGATTATGAAAGCTGCCCATTTTATTTCGTTAAAGACTACTCACAAGGCAGCAGATGTTGTTGACATATTTATGAAGGAAGTGACATGATTGCACAGAATTCCCAAGATAATTGTGTCTGACAGACACCCAAAATTTACCTCAAATTTCTAGAAAGGGTTATAAAGGGGGTTCAGAACGAATCTGAACTTTAATACAGCCTATCATCCTGAGTCACATGGGCAGACACGGCGGTTGAATTGAGTAATAGAAGACATACTAAGGATGTATGTGATGGACAAACCATCAAAATGGGAAGACTACCTACACTTGGTAGAATTCTCCTACAATAATGGGTATCAAGCATCGTTGAAGATGATCCCATTTGAAGCACTTTATGGCAGAAAGTGAAATACTCCAGTAAGCTGGGATAATCCAGCTAATATGATAGTAGTTGGGCCAGAGTTTCTCAAGGAAATGGAAGAGGAAATGCTAAAAATTAAGCCGTATTTAAAGGCTGCCCAAGACAGGCAGAAACATTATGATGATAAAAATAGAACCCACAGAGAGTTTAAAGTGGGTGATCATGTTTTCCTGAAAGTAAAATCCAATAGAAGTTCCCTGAATCTAGGAGGCTGCTCCAAGTTGGCAACCAGATTTTGTGGGCCATTTGAAATCCTAGAAAGGATTGGGCCAGTTACATATATGCTTGCATTACCTGCATCCATGACTATACATAATGTGTTTCATGTTCCATTTCTTAAGAAATATATACCTAATGCTAATCATGTAATTGATTGGAATGTGATTCAGGTGGAGCATGAAGGTGTCCTGCAAGTGCATCCTGTGTGCATATTGGATCGGAAAAGAAAACAACTCCAGAATCGATCCATAGGGCTTGTAAAGGTCCAGTGGACCTGGTACGGTCCTTAGGACGCAACATGGGGGCATGAGGATGTTATGCAGGGAGAATACCTGCATCTTTTTGAATATTTTGAAAATCTTGCAGATGTTATGTGAAAGTTGCACTGAGGACAATGCAAAAATAAGGGGAGGGGATTGTAATATCCCCAAGGACGAGCCTGTTGTAATCATGTTTATGAATTGTAAATCATGTTTTGTAGGCTGGTGAGCCGAGTATTGATAAGTTGGTAGGATTATGTGTTTATTAGGCCGGAGAGCCTAAGTGTTAAAGGCCATGAGCCTGTTTTTGTATATGTAATATGCAGAACATTAATAAAGATTAAACATCGTTGCGTGCATAACGACCATGAAGAAAGAGTGATGGGGGAATAATCTTAGGGGCTTAAGGTTGGAAGGAGGGGATAAGCTCATGGGCTTAAGTCCTTGGGAATAATAATTTATTATTATTCCAAAGATGTGTGACAAACATGTTTTTATCCTAAGTTCTAGGAGAGGCAACACATGCAGCTCCAACGTGTGCAAAAAGAGAACACATACTGGATAGAGTGCATGCAACTTCATGGGTGACATGTGTTGGACCAGGTACCTACAATTTAACCAAAGAATTGAGCCGTGATGGGGGTTCGTCCTCCATTCTGTCGTCGGCTGTCTGAAACCGTGAATTTCGTATGATCTCTATATGCCTCACACAGTTTTGAAACCCGAAGCCTATGATGTTTTCTTGAGAATCCAATACATCCTCTATCTAAATCATTGAGTCTGCGTTCGACCTCTGCATGGAATCCTTGTCACGCACCTTGAAAACCAGTGGAAAACTCATGAATTGAGACATGTCACTTGTGTGTCTTGTGAGCTAGCCTATCCTTTCTTGCAGAGTCGATTCTGTACCTGAACTGTCTTTGGGTTGTTGCCTTCTATGTTTCCTGAGTGGAATTGACTAGTTTGTGTTGTTGTTATCCTCACTTTATGGGAATTGGGCTGAAGTTGGTTGAAGAACCAGGTTGTCAGGCCCGTGGTAGAAGAGGCAGGTTGTCAGGCCTGTGAGAAACTCTTTCCAGGTGAGAGAGTCTGATAGGAAGTGGTTTTCTTCCAGAGAGAGTCCAACACCAGCTACAGATCTCTAAGAATTCATGATCTAGCTTATTGTTGAGACCTAGAGAGGGTGGTGAAGCACTGATGGGCTGTGCTTGTGAAGGTGTATACTCCCGGGTGGAACATGCATGTGGGGAATGAGATTCTGTGAGTAGTGGGCATAAGAAGGCTCCTGGAGAGAATTCTTTTGGTTGCTCTGTGTAGTTTTCCTGTAACCTCAAGCTAGTCTAGAATTCCCTTGCCTTAGGTGGAGCTTAGTCCCAGCTCGGGGGTGACCCACTGCTGAGCATGATGAGAAGCGAGGTCTAAGGCTCGTAGGTTTGTGGAAGGTCTACACGTAGTTGGTGGAGTTACTACAGTTTCAAAGATAAGTATATGCATGTGTTTAATTTCAATTAAAATGCATGTTTGTGATGCTTGCAATATTATCATGTATTCTGTTGCAATGATATTTATTGTTAATTCCATTAATTTTGTATGTTAGCAGTAACT
>ML861062.1:4608-16774 GCA_009831015.1 Picea engelmannii | reverse complement strand
GGTTCGTTAAAAATACTCTAAAGGATGAGCTTATACTAAAAGCATATGTTATCCTCCTCAAGCTTGTGTAAAAATAAAGAGGTACTCGCCAGAAATGGTGGGGGGGATTGGAAAGGGAATATGTATTAAATTTGTATTAATTCTATAGTAACTAGTCGTTCTTGAACATGACATCCTTTCACTCCTTGTGTCAAGGTTGGGAAATCCGCTCGTCTCTTGTTGATCATACTCCTTTATAAGCTTATACTTTGGTATGTGATCCTCTTTTTGAGTAGGTGTTTCCAAGATAGTTGTCATGTCGTCAATATGTTCAAGAGAATTTTTCTCTTGGCAACAATGATCAAGATGAGGTTATGAGCATAGTTTTTCTTTCTCTACGGCAAGCTTATTAAAAAATGAAAAAGAAGTCTAGGGATTGAACCCGGAGCTATGAGCATAGTTTCTTTTCAATTTCAAACTCGTTAAAAAATGAAATAAACCCTCTCCCATAGAGTCAAGTCTTTCACTAGATCTCGTACTTGAACCTTCATTTCATCCACCTGTGTCAATTGAACCTCTTTGTCTTCCTTCTCTGGTGGAAATTTTCGTTCTAGTAGCCAAAAGTCTATTCTGGTATAGAAGAAGAGTAAGCGGATGAAATGAAGCTTGTGGGGCATGTCTCTAGCCTCTGGATATCATGTTGGATTTAAGAAGCTAGCTTCTTCAGCTGGGGGCAAAGTACCAACTACCCATGGGTATCACTCGAAACCTTTAGACTTTATGTTGAGAAGTTCCAAGCACAGTTAGTTTTAAGTTTCAAGCTTGTGAAAAAATGGAACCTAAGCATAGTTTTACTTTGTTTCAAGCTTGTGTAAAAATGAAACCAATCTCGAGCTTGGTCTTTTTTCTTTCCCGTGCTCGTAAATACATGAGAATAGGTTATCGAGCGTAGTATTTGTTCTTTCTCGTGCTCGTAAATACATAAGAATAGGTTACTGAGTATACTTTTATCACTTTTTCGGACTCATAAAAGCTATACCAAAAAGGAACTCTTTGGAGTTTCTTTTAAGCTCTTTTCAGACTCTCTAAATATGAAAAGATTGTCGAGCGAGATTTTCTCCTTTCACGCTTATTAAAGGATTTGAAAGGGCATCTATCAAACGATAGTTTAACCCTTTTTCGCTCTCATCAAACTAACTACGAAAAAAGAATACTCTTGTCGATCATGGATAGAAGAGTTCTCCTAGGTATTATTTTATACTTTTTCGGGCTTGGGAGACTAAATTTACGAAAAAGTTAATCTTGAAGTTCTCTTTTAAGTGTTTTTCAAACTCCCTAAACATGAAAAACCATTGATTTTATTTTCTCTGGACTCGTAAAATTTACATTGAAAGACCTATATAGGACTGAACCATTCATTCCTAGGGTTCGCTAAAAATACTCTGAAGGATGAGTTTATACTAAAAGCATATGTTATCATCCTCAAGCTTGTGTAAAAATTGTTGGGGGGTTGGAAAGGGAATATGTATTAACTCTGTATTAATTCTATGGCAACTAGTCATTCCTGAACATGACATCATTTCACTCCTTGTGTCAAGGTTGGGAAATTCGCTCGTCTCTTGTTGATCATACTCCTTTATAAGTTTATACTTTGGTATGTGATCCTATTTTTGAGTCCGTGTTTCCAAGACAGTTGTCATGTCGTCAATATGTTCAAGAGAAGTTCAACCTGGAAAGCCTTCTATTGCGTCGATCAGTTCTGCAAACCTTAAGACTTCTATCTTGTCAACCATCCATAAGTCAATCTAAATTGTTTTGTGCTCTAAAGTACTTAAAATCTGTGTACTTGTTTCACATCATTGATGGGGGATACCCCAAGGCCCTCTTGTGACGAATCACTTCCTATCGACTTTAGCGCATTATCTGGGAAGTTGGTTCATAAATCGTTCAATAACTTGGACCTTGCATGCCTCGATGGCAAGTTTCCTCGCCTTCAACGACAGGATTTCACCATTAACCTTCAATCGAAAGATTCTGCGAGTGCTCAAATTCAACTCATCTATTCGCACTCAATAGAATGTACGTATGTACCTTAAGAGTCATCGTCATTATTGGTGGTTCCTTTCGCCTCTATTAATAGCTTTCAGCATTGACCGATAGTCAAATGGTTTCTACCATGTTCGACTTCGACATATTTATTCACATGGATAGATTTGTACTATGGCACGGTAGAGATGAAGACCCTGGATTATGTTTGATAGACCCAAGTTGCGATGGAGTATTTTGAGTATGTATTGTTGCATAGATCCACAGTGTATGTCTCATGGCTATGTTCAAATTTGAGTCTTTATGACAGATCCACAGTGTATTTTTGGTAGCTATGTTCACATTTGAGTCATAATGGCATGGATCCACGATGTATTTTGGTGGCCATGACCTCTCTTACTTGACATGGATCTTTTCATGTTGTAACGTATGCTTTGAGTCGCTTGTATTATGAGTATGTGAATGCCTACCGCAATGATGATATATATTATTGTATTGTAACTCATTGTTTGTTGTTGACATGTTTCCAGTTGATGTGTTGCTTGTTTCAACACCCACACGACAAAGTATTTTAGCTATCACTCATTTTCTAACTTCATACTCTGGGGGGGATTATGTTACACAATATTTTTGTCACAACTATGACCATTGATGATGTGCAGCTACCCTTTGTCATTCAAGGATTATTTCCTTAATCCCTGAAGAAGATGGAAGAAAAACCTTTCGTAGAGAGATGAAACTATGGAAATTTCCTTTAAAAAAAACCTAATTTATGAATGTCGCATTGTGTTCCTTTACAGACAAAGACATCATTAAATGATGCATGTTGTAGCACAGTAGCCTTCGATAGTGTCGCATGTTGCTCGTTCATAGGGTGCGACATTGTTCGTACGAAGAAAAAAAGAAGAAATTCGAGAAGTTTCTAGAATAGAAGCTTCGAGGATGAGGTGTCCTTCGATCGATTCAAATCTCACCCGTATTCCTGATTTGGTGAGATCCTAAGCTTATCACCCTTTGTTTTCAAATCTATAAAAGGAAGCATCTCTCATGAAGAAAGGTAATCATGAATAGTGGCCAATCATGGCTTTAGCTTCAGCTTTCTTAAGATGAATTTTGATCTGGTTGGGCTGGTATCAAACCTTTGATGTCAGAATTCATAGAAGCAAAGGGTGTGTATTGGAGCAAGGTATCACTGGGAAGGACTTCACAACATCAAGGCTCTAATTGTAATCTCTTCCATTATTATTAATACAACAATATATGTTATTTCCCACAAATGCTATCCATTTTAGGTTATCTTTGTTGCATTTATCCTTGATCATTTGCATATGTTTTATCAAATTATACTTTTGTTTCTTTCGCTCTTGTTGACTTGTGTTTTCTTACGGGTTATTACCCACAAGTCTTAAGACGGACCTGGAAACTACAACTAGCAAGGAAAACCATTGATTAAAAGGTATTCTAGTCTTGGTGTTCAAGTCTAGGGAGATTAGTCTGTGTCCGCATAGACCGATTTTTCCGACAACATCGGACCAAGGATGAATTACTCCATGGATTGAATTGCATTTCATTAAAGTGATCTATATATTAATACAACCAAAAGTGACATTTGGTTTTATCTTCTAAGAGTTTGAATGATTCTTCCTATTCACCTATGACTCTTCATATTTCTCCTAAAATAATATTTACAATATACCATAATCTCAAGGATTAGGTATCTAACATTCCCCCCCTTAATCTGAATGAGTGTTTGTAAGTCCAATCATTGTTTTTACCTTTTCAAACTTTTCCCTTCCAACTGCTTTGGTGAAGATGTCTGTAATTTTCTCACTTGTGTAACAATGTATCAACTAAATGGTCTTGGCCTCTACATGATGTCGAATTAAATTGTGGTACTTCATGTTGATGTTATTTGTTCAATCATGGAATACAGGGTTTTGGCCAACTTTATTGCATAAGTGTTGTCAATCAAAAGTGGAGTAACATTCACTTGTTTCTCCTACAAATCCTCTAGTATCTTCCTGAGCTATGCAATCTCCTTTGTTGCCTTTGTAGCAGCCACATATTCTACCTATGTAGTGGAATTTGTTGGAATGAATTGTCTGTGTGATCTCCAATAGATAGTTGTTGATCCAAGACTCATGAGGTATCTTGAAGTAGACTTTCCATTCCCCTTATCCCCATCAAAGTCTAAATTTGTGTGTCCAACTAGTTTGAAGTCCTCCACCTTAAGAGTATTTTAGCCCAAAGTCTTGACTTCCCTTCAAGTACCTTAGAACTATGTTTGCAGCACACCAATTTCCTTCACAAGGTTTTTGCATGAACCTATAAAGGATCTCAACTGCAATAATGGTGTGGCAGTAGTAAGGTAGACAAGACTCCCATAAAGTTGTCTATATTTAGTTGCATCCTCAAAATCATTCATTTCTTTTTATGTAAGCTTCACATTTTGCTCCATTGGAGTAGAGAGAGGATTACAATCAGCCATGCCAAATTTGTTCAACAATTCTCCAATGTACTTATTTTGGGAAATGAATACATGCTTTGGATTTGAAGTTACTTCAATACCCAAGTAGTAGTGAATATGTCCCATGTTTTTCATATCAAAACCCTTATTCAATTATTTCTTTATGGATGCAATATCTACTTCATTGTTCCTAGTTATCAAAAGATTGTCTACATACACCACAAGATATACAACAATTTTGACAACTTTCTTAACAAAGTTGCATCATCAAGATTAAAATTATTGAAATTGATCTTCAAAATATGCTCAACTAGTTTTTCATACCATGCATGAGATGCTTGCTTTAGGCCATACAAACACTTGATGAGYTTGCATGCCTTATGTTCTTGACCTTTCACAACAAATCCTTCTAGTTAAGACATGTATACATTCTCTTTCRAGTCTACATTCAAAAATGTTGTCTTCACATCCATGTGATGAATATTCCACCTATTATGTGTTGGAAAAGCCAACAAAGCATGAATGGTACCCCATTTKTTTGTGAGGGAATAAAGTCCCCTCTTAGTCTATGCCTTATTTCTATGCAAATCMTTTCACCACAAGCCTTGTTTTATGCTTATCAAGYGAGCCATCTAATTTTGTACTTGTTCTTATAGACCCACCTGTAGACAATTGGTTTGGTTCCAAATGGAGGATCCACCAACTTCCATGTCCCATTCTTGATGAGAGCATCATACTCTTTCCATATGGCTTATTTCCACTCATCATGAGAAGTTGCTTCTTCAAAGGAATTTGGTTTAATGTTAGTAGATAAATTCAATTCACAATCATATAAAACATCCATATCATTTACATCACCTAAATTGAATTATCTACATCACCTCCATCATTTTGTCTTGTAGAACTTAWGGTTCAAATATTTCCAACATAATTAGGATGAACACTTTCAAGTGTCATTATAAGTTGTTTTGGACATTTATATGATGATCAAAGCTGCTCCAATGATTGAGATGGTGTTGCATTCCCATCAAGGTTAAKCCTTTTAATCCTCTCAATCACATCATCCAATTGAACTTGTTGTTCTGATCAAGTGGTTGGATTCTACATAAGGGGGGATGGCACTTTAAAAGGAGATTCCATAGATTGATCCAAGATACAGATCCCCCTTCAATATGTGGAATCTCATCATCAAACTCATGACATGTATTTACATGGGTGAACCTATCCAGATGATCAATTTGTCACTCATCAGTTTTGTTAGTCTTGGTGAATTCAAGAAAAAACACCTCTGGAAAGAATGAACTTCTTGTTTATATCATCATAAATATGATATGATTTGGTGTTATTTGAGTACCCCAAGAAGACGCACTTTCCACTCCTTGCACCAAGTTTGTTTCTTTGCTCCTTAAGAATTAAGGCATAATAGGTGGAACCAAAAACCTTGAGATGCCTCACCAAAGGAATGTGGCCATACCACATTTCATAAGGAGTCATTTTCCCAAGAGCATGATATGGACTTTTTTTTCACACATATACTACACATATAACTACATCATGTCAAAACATCAACTTCATATTCTTGAAAAATAACATTGAAGACATCATATTTAAGAGTGTCATGTTCATTCTTTCTACCTAAGAATTGTATGGAATAATGGTTTGATGTTTGACCCCATATTGGAAAAGATAGTTTTCAAACTCAGTAGAAGTATATCCCCCTCCATTATCAATACGAAGAGTGCCACTACGAGATTGTGTTTCATTTTCAATGCATAAATGAAAATTTTTAAATGTTTCAAAAGCTTGAGATTTATGTTTCAACAATTAAACCTAACACCTCTTGATGTAGTCATCAACAAAAAAACATGATATATTTATTACCAAAGGTATATGGAACATGAATGGGGCCACACAAAATCAAAGTGTATCAACTCTATCTTTCTATGTGCTCTCGAATTGGAATCATGAAAAGGCTATTTGATGTGTTTATCAATGATACATGCCTAATATTGCTTCGAGTTCCTTGGAATGGTAGGCAAACCAAAAACACCATTTTTCTTCAACCCATGAGTACTATCATAATTTATGTGCCCAAATCTAGCATGCCACAAGAGACTGGATTTCAATTTAACTTCATCATGGTGACGAAGGTATGCAGAATTATGTGCATGCGCAGATGTCCCTTTCAACTTCAACAATCTTTCATCCTCCTATATTTTCATGACAACCATCTTGTCGGAAGACCTCATTATTTCACTTTTTCCATCGAACATGTGAATGGAATGGTATTTATATCGAATGTGCACAAGAGACAATAAGTTTCCCCATAAATCAAGAAGATAGAGAACATCATGCAAAAGGAATTAGAGCCTAATGATGCCAACTCTTGTAGGTTTGACACTTGATTTATTTGCAAAGTATATTGCACCCTCTACATTGTCATTCAATTCTTCAAAGAAAAATCATGTGGCAAGTAGCACCGGAGTCCAACAACCAGGCATCTCTCCAAGAATCAAATAAAGTTTTGAACAAATTTTCATTTATGCCAATATTGCAATGAGAAACAACAAAATGAGTGGATTCGAAATATTTACCTGTCTTCCTTTTGTTCATGCTTGTATTTGATCTTCTCCCATGGGATTCTACATGTCTTTTCTTCATGTCCATTCTTACCACAACGAACTCAGTGAAGATGGGATCTCTCACCTTGATTGTGCCTACCCCCTTAACTCTGAAATTCTTCTTTCTATGTCTTCTCTTACTACCTTCTCCCATAGAAAAATCATGCAAACTATTCTTCTATTTTTTAGCAAGACGCACAGTCTCTCTAGTGGGTTGATTTGTCTTCTTCATGAAGGTCATGAGATCAATATGTCTATCTTCACATAGGTAGCATCTATGTCTTGCATGATGGCTATTATTTTGATGTTGAATCCATGGGATCATTATCCTTCATACCTAGGTTGAAAAGCTTCAACTGCAATTCAATTAGCTCCAACTTTGAATGTGAATCATACAAATATTTCAACTTCTTCAAAGAAGTCCAAAAATACTTGATAGATATGATATGATGACTCACCTCTTCACTTACAGAAGCAACAAAAGCATAATCTTTCTTATCTTTATTCGTCCATATGGATATTTGTTTATCTACTTTTGATTTGGTAGGTTTGGTCTCACCATCACAAATGTCATCCCAAATATCATTGAAGATCAGGTTATGCTTAATATTCCTTGACCATTCCGAATAATTATCTTTGTCATTGAGCACCACACTCACAATTAAAGCAAGATAATGCTTTTTCCTCAATAAATTTCACTAAAACACAAAAATCACAAAGAACCAAAGGATTCAAAGATTGTCTAAAAAAATCAAATTGTGCAAAGCAACAAATGCAAAATGTGATAGCAAAAGTGATACCATTGTAGAACATTTTATGGGGCAAGTATAACCAAGGTAGAACCTTCTTCACTATGAATTTGGATATATTCCATTTTTTTCATCATTTCATATGTTTTTAGGAGATTAGGAAATTCTAAATAATAAGAGAAGCTATAGCACAGATGTATTGTGGCCTCACAAAATCATATATTTATTAAACCAAAATTCTGAATAACTCTGCATTGATCTTGTTAATTTTATCTGAAATAAATTAATGCACGAGCCCAAATTAATGAAAATTGATATTTATTTATAAAACATGCTTTCAATATCCAACTTTGGGGTCAAAATTATGTAAAAAAATCACCACAAAAGAACCTCATTCGACAAAATGCCTTCACGTCAAAGTGGTGCAAGGTGGTGAAAATATCAGCATCTTCATGTGGAAGTTGAATCTCGAGACATTTAGATGTTTCGCACTTGAAAATGAAACACTTTGGAATGAACTGAACTTGATGAGGAAGAACAATTAGAGGAAGGAAGCAGATAAGACGAAGGTAATATCATGGAATTATCAAGAAAACCTAGGCTTTGATACCAATGTCAGGTCATGGATGAGTAACTCCACGAATTGAATTGCATTTCATTAAAGTGAGCCATACATTAATACAATCATAATTGACCTTTGGTTTTATCTTCCAAGGATTCTAAATGACTCTTACTATTTACAATGTATCATAATCCCAAGGATTAGGTATCTAACAAGATCGAGCAAGGAAGACAAAGGTCAACCACGCAAATGCATGAATCAATTGGGCACTATTGAAACTTCGCAGAGCATAATATATGAACCACTAGTAAGGGGAGAAGTCATATGAGCATAACTTCATTGTAGGTGTCCATTTTTCTCCTAGAGATTTTTCTTGTAAAATATTTCACCAAGCATGTGATCCCTCCAAGTCCCTTATTGTTTCTTCACATTTGATTCTAGATAGACCATTTTATGTATCTACATATGGCTTACATTCTATAACCTTCATTTTCATAAGTATCGTCTAAGATAATTATTGTTACCTCCTATCCATAGGTAACCTCTCTCCACCCCCTTCTCCCTCATGACCCCCCATCCACATCAACACGCCCCACACATTTTCCACTTTTCCTCTCCCTTAAATTCCCCTTATCCCTCATTCCCCACTCCTCTTCTCTTGACTACCAACATCCCCCCAATCTCCCCCTCATCTTCCTTTTCATTGCCCACTTCCCCTACTTTGTCTCCACACACCCTCCTATCTTTCCTCCATCCTTGATGCAACCCCCCCACATCCTAGCCTCCTTGTTCCCACCCTCTCCACTTATCATTGTTGTCACTTCCTATCATCTCCTACTCATCCCCACATAAGAGAACACACAAGTATAAACCAACACAGATCCACCTTAATTATGGATTTATCAAGCACTAAAAGGGATCAAATATTTTAAGGTGTAAATGTTTTTATCATTTAAGATGGATTTAGGTTGAGATGAAGAGGGGTAATGATATTTATGTTATTTATGTGTAAATATCATATCTATAGTGTTTGTATTTATGTGTAACTCTAGTATCTCTTTTTTTCTCTCTATAAAACAATTTTTATATTACATGTACATATCAATTCTTTGTCTTCCATATATAGAGATATATTTTTATTTCCTTTTGTATCTATATTTGGATAACATATAGTATTACTATTATTTGTTATAAGTATTGTTTTTTTGAAACTCAACATGCAAGCATTACCTACATAACAAACATGACAATGTCAATATCGTAGTATGATGTAGGTGGACCTCTCTACACTCTCTGTGCACATACTTTTTGAAACACATACTTTTTGAAAGATCGATCAAATATGTTTACATGTAAACTTTTCCTCATTATTTTTCTATTTTAGACAAACCTATAATAAATCCCGTTATGAAATGAAACTACACTATTAATAAAATTAATTTAATTATTAAAAACATAATTTCTAAGTTAAAATTAAATCAATCACATTAAATCTCCAATTTAAATGAATCAATATTCATTAAAAAATCTACTATGTTTGGCTAACATTTAGTATTACTATTATTTGTTACTACAAGTATTCTATATTTTTGTAGGCCGACATGTAAGCATAATCCACATAAGAAATGTGATAACATCTCTATCATACTATGTTGTACATGCACCTCACTACTTTATGCAATAACAAAAGAAAAAAATAACATATAATTACAACTTTATCGTTAGCTTTATTGGAACCACTTATTTAGCTTTATGCATATTAGAAAAATAGAGATAAATGAGAATGTTTCTAAAGAATAGAAAAAATCACACATTCAACCGTGCACATATAACCCATCCAAAGAGGAGGTGATGGTTATGCTCACTACATACCAACCAAATAAAGCACTAGCATCCTTTGACCTTATTGATGCAATTTCACAAACACTCACATAAGCAAATGAGTAAGGGAAATACTTTGCAAAAACTTACCCTAAATAATCTTTGCATGGAAGCAAATGGAACAATGATTTGGAAGAGACTCTATCAACAATGTTATGGATCATGGAAAAACATAATTGTTTCCTAAAAAATTAAAATGAACTAAAAGAGATTAAGCACATCCTCTATAGAAAAACATTAAAATGAACTAGAAGAGATTATGCACATCCTCCATAGAAAAACATTCACTACTCAAAGAAAAAAAAAATACCAAAATATCAGAACATTAGACGAAAATATCGTCGTGACAATGTGATAGTTGCTAGAGTTTATATCTATCTATTAAGTCGCACAATTAAATTTCATGAAAAATATGGGTAATGTGTGAATGCAAATCAGAGAGTCATTTGAAATATAAATGTGTTATCAAACTAGCCAAATCTTAGAACTTTGAAGTATAACCATAATCCAACATACTTGTTCACATTACTCTATGAATCCATTCATTTATAAAAAAGATATGGTATAGTAAAATCATTCGTCATGTTTAATAAGTCTCAAGTTTAATAAGAATCAAATTCTTGAAAGAAGGAAAAATGAAAGGGGGTCAAGAATTGGTTGATTGCTCAGATGATTTGTTGGCAAGTATGGCCATCTTCTCTAAGAGGCTAGATATCCTATCTCCCTCGACGCATTCAAATGGCCATTAGATATCCTAAGCAAGAGTACAATGTGTTGGTGGGATCAGAGGTGGAGTAAACTTTAGACTATTTATGAAAAGTGGATAACAAGGACACCTATTCAGGGCATGTAGAATTCCTCAACAAGATTAATGTCAATAGCTTGGAGGAAAGTCTGAGGTGGAGGAAACTTTAGACTATTTATGAAAAGTGGATAACAAGGACATCTATTCAGGGCATGTAGAATTCTTCAACAAGATTAATGTCAATAGCTTGGAGGCAAGTAGTACAGGGGTGGAATCCCATTCACTGATTTGGAAGGTGCTTTAGAGAAGGAAACAAGCACTAATGGTGGTAATAATGCACATAGAGTGGTGGAGCCTCTGTGCTATATACAAATGGTAATGGTAAGGGTTTTTAGAAAGGCGTCTATTTCTAATGAATCAAAAGGTTCTATGGACGCACTACAACCCTAAGGAAGTAGCATGGGAGTTGAAATATGTCATGCGAAAAGAATACCCACATTTATTTTGAAATTTTGATGTAAAGTTTTGTTATTATAATCAATGTTAATATGCACAAAGGATAGTGCAAATTTAAGGTGGAGGGAAACATAATACCCCTAATTTTGACCCCATGATGTAAATGTAAAAGGAAGGAAGATATCACTGTAAGCCAAGACCATTTGTGAATCGTAATTGTACATTTGGTTAATATGAAAACCCTAATAACTACAAACAAAAGACGGCTAAAAAGAGATGAGTGGCTATGATTCCACAAGTGGGAGAAGAGAAAGGAGACTAGTATGAGACTTAGAGAGGGGGCTAATGGAGGAAAATCTTAGCTAGTGACTTAACCTACATACTTAAACCTTTGATTATTAATCCATTGATGATAAACCCTGGATTAATTAACCATTGTTTATATGATTCTAAATGTAGGATTAGAGGTGAAACATGGACTTCACATGAAGACACATGGTGAGTGGTTGGCATGCAAATATAATATTCCAAAGAATTCAATCATGCAAGAATTATAGTACAAATAATGGCACGAATGGAAGAATAGAGAAAAGGATTATTTGATAGCACCATCTAGTGTATTTTCTTACAGGTTTATGACGTTTCATTTTATTTATGGTA
>ML861061.1:0-10662 GCA_009831015.1 Picea engelmannii | reverse complement strand
CAACGAGTAATAAAGGTGGTTTTATATTTATCTGCCCTTTTTACCTTGATTTGATTGTAACCAGAAAAATCATCAAGTAAGGACACCATATGTGACCCTACAACTTGCTACAAAATCATTTCCATGTTAGGGAGAGGAAAGTGATATTTTATTCTAGCTCGATTTAATGCGTGAAAATCAATGCATAATCTGATTTGACTAGTTGTTTTTCGAGCAGAAACCAAATTGGAAACCCATTCATAATACTTGATCGTAAAGATGATTCCAGCCTTCAAGATTTTTTCCAACTCCTTTCGAATAGTTTCTTATAGTGCAGGGTTGATAGGTCTTTGTTTTTTCCTAACTGGTTTTATGCCTTCCTTGATGGGGATGGCATGTTGTATAAGACCAAGATCAAAACCATGGAGATCCTCATAAGACCAAGAAAAAACATCTTGAAATTCACCAAATAGCTTGGAAAAATTCATTTTTTCTTCATCAAAACATTGGGCACCTATTTTAACATTTTTTGGAGACTTAGGTGTCCCAATGTTCAAGGAGATGGTTTCACCCACCTTCCTTTTTGACTCCTCTTCTTCATGTTTATCTTTATTGCCTACATCACTCGATGAAAATGAACTCTCTAGAGGACTAAAACCCTTAGGAATCTTGTTATATTCTATGGATATAATTTCCATTGGCTTATAAGGTTCATTTGGAATGAAAGAACAGATGCTCTCATCGCTAGGGAAGACTTGCCAAGATTCTATATTGTTAGGGATATGTGGACGATATAGAAATTGAAAAGTATAATTAGGTATGTGTGGCAAAAGTTGTTGATTGGGGGAAGCTGCAGAAACAACTAACCGATCGGCCATTGAGTTCAATTCCCTCTTAACATGAGTGATGTCGAAATATAATTGCTTTGCAATAAGTGCCCAAACAGATTGGGTGTGACATTTCATCAAATTATTTCTCAAAGAGTAAATATTACGTACAAGGCTCACAACAAGCTTGGAATATCCAAAAACCGAAAAGTGACCATAACCAAGATTATAGGCATTTTCAATGCCTAATAATAAATCTTCGAATTCAGTGACATTGTTCATGCAAGCAAACTCCAACCTATAAGAAAAGTTATGGATTTTTCTTACACGAGAAATCAAGATAATGCCAAGTTTGTTACCTTCATTAGATCATGAACCATCAAAGTGCATGTGCCACATACCATCATCCAAATCAATTTGTTCCAAGGGAATGTTATCCTCCTCAACAAAGATGGAATATGCCCCTAGGTCCTCTTCGATATAGTTCACATTAGGTTGTGGGACACTTTCTATGTAAGGTTAAATCCTTCCCTCTCTAAGGAATATAATGTTTTTACCATTCCGAGGAATGGATAAGTGTGTCCTATCGAGTGAGAGGTATCCACCTGTCAAATCTTTCCAATCTCTTCCTAAGATGATTGAGTAATTTATTACCGGCATATCAATTACCTGAATACTAAGGGTTGTCCTTATTTCAGGGTGTGTACAGAAAACTAAGGTCACATCTTTAATCTCGCCTATGGTCGTTTGTTGTAGACTATTATAGGAGAGAATGCTTCTAGTGTTTTCATTTGTACAAGACAAGCCTAGCTCCTCCATAATAATATTCGGCATCACACTTGGGCCCGAACTTCCATCAATGAGTCAACAATAGGCGATCTGATCCACAATATTTATAGAAATATAAAAAGGGGGATTTTTTTACAGGGTATCTAAATTTATGTACACCTACTTTGTTTATAGACAAATCCTCTTCATTTACCTCTTCAGAGAGGTTGCCTACAACATAAGATTTTCCTTCCATGAATTTTTTTATATGCCTCTGTTGTTTAGGGATGGCAACCATGTCCAGAAGGGTTGCATTTTCTTTGATGTTGGCCAACTGATTCAGAATATTGTATTTGGAAGAGGGCAGAGGGGAGGTAATTCCTTGACTGTTAGGAACTTTAGGAACCTGAACAGTAGCAGCTGGTGAGGATGATCTTGGGATAGAAGGATTGCAGGGAGGATCATATTTGACTTTGGGAGCATAGGATTTGTTCCTAGTATTAATGATCATGACATCTTCTGGCTCTACAAAACTAGGACAACGATTGTAGTTTCTGGTATTTTACCAAAGATCTTATCTCTGGCGCTCTTCCTTACCTCACATGTGGCTTCCTTGTGGTGTTCCTCACAAAAGTTACACCAACTCCGAGGCATGCTAGCTTTAGGCTGAAAATTGTTTTCAATTGGATTTCTAAAGGTCGGCGTAGAAGAGGATGAAGATATAGGGGTGAGAGGGGAGACATTTCCCTTCCTCTCATATGCTATCATACGATTATTCATATCTTGTACTAGTTGTAAGAGGGTGAACATGTCTATTTTTTTAACTGATTCTCCCTAAGGAAGATATGTTCTTTCAAGTTGTTCTTCATACTCTAAACAAGTATCCAGAGTGTAACCAAGATTATCAATGGATTTTTCCTCAAGCCTATGAAAATATGGGGAAGCTAATGCATTATAGTAATTCATGAAAGTGACTTGGTTCTAAGGTCGAATGAGTTCAAGGATTTGACTATATAACTTAGTGAAATGTAAGTTGAAGGAATTGATGGTATCAACATTCTTATAGGCGAAGTTATTGTACTCGTGTAACTACTCAGCTGGGATTTTAGATTGTCCATAGGTGGATTTGAACCAATATACTAACTCCTCCCAAGTAGACAAAATCTTAGGAGGAAGTTCAAAGAAATCGGGTGCATCCTTTCCTTCCAAGGAATTGACTAATAAGCGCATGCAAGTATCATTGTCATTAGGTCCTATGTTGTGACAAGAATTATAAAATTCCACTAGGTGTTCATTTGTAGTGATAGTGTTATTCCCTGAAAACCTAGGAAGATGCTCTTTGAATTTAGGAAGTGAACGAGTATCGAGTGCTAGGTTAAGAGGAGAGGAAACATGCCACGACGTGGTTGTGGCATCTTCTTCAAAATTAAAAAGACCATAATTTTTAATGACTTTGGTGGGGTTGGTGGTAGATTGGACAGGGATATGGTGGCTATATAAGCTACAAATCACTGATGAAGTTGAATACTAAGAGGAGGAAGAAATTCCAGTGCCACCAAATCCACCACTAGATGTCATCTTGTGGATGATAGGTAAGGGAGAGAAATACAGTCTGGATGAATCAGACAAAGTTCTCCTTAGAGAACTTTGTTGGGTAGATAACACAACATTTCTTCTTCCTATTTCAACAATATGATTAATTTCAGGTGATAAACCTCTTCTTCTCCTAGAAACATGAGAGTCTAAGGACATGAAAAGAAGACCAAAGCTAAATAAACAAGAAGGTTATTGTTGATTTCTAGGTTGTCTGCATCTAGCTTCCCAACATTCTTGGGCACTAATATCTCGTTCAATTGTTGCCCATGAATGATTAAGCTCAACCCGAGTATTAGAAATGTCTAAAATGGTGTTAAACAGATTCAAAGCAATGATGGTCTTCTATTGAAGAATAGGCTCAATATTGGGCCACCTTGCAATAGGTACATTCATTAAGAAATAAAACAGTCAAAGATTCAATAACAAAAAAATAGATGTATTCGATGCTAATCAAGCATAAAAAATAACCAGAGAGATATTGAATATCTCCCTAGTATGGTCGCCAAATAAATGTTCAGGAAAATATATGAAATGATCTTACCCAAGAATTTTCATATCCTACTTGGCTAAATCAAGATAGGCGATAATATCACCCTATGTTTATAGCCATCAAAATTAATATCCTAACTCACAAGTATCGATTACAAGTGCTTAGGCTGGTTTTCTTGTAAATAAAATCTTGCTGAAAAATTCATTATTTATATGATTTTCTGAACATAACAGATTTTGAAATAAATATAGAGATAGAAGTAAAGACACCAAGTCAATAATCAAAACAGATGAGACATAAAGAAATCCTTTATTTCATTCCAATATATCAAAGAATCGTTCTCTTTACAAAATTTCATGAGGAAGTTTTGGACCAAAGTCAAACGTAGACGTCCCTGATGAAACATACAAAAGTACTTCTAACAGAAAGTAAAAAACTGAACTTTAAAAGCTGGATCATGTTACCACAGATTTCTTCCACTCGACTCTTTACAATATCCTTTGTTAGTCATGAAATCTAATTCACAAACAAACAAGTCTACACAGACTATCAAAGATAGATCAACACCTTTGAAAAACACGTGTCTGAATGATGTAATTTCACCCTGAATCTTGTTGTCTACAATAGTACCCTACTATCATAAAAAAAACTAGGCTTCTAATGAATTAAGGAATGAATGAAATATGAATTATCTCAACAAAAATCAAAGAGAAAACCTTAGTGTGCTTCTCCTTCTATTCTCTCCTCATGTTCCTCCCTTCCTTTTTCCTTCAAGCAAATTAGAATTGGTTGGAGTAGTTGAACTACTTCCTTAGCTAATTTAACTAAAACTCAACCAACTTTTTAGTTAAGGGGGAAAAGTAATAAAATCATAATAAGGGTTTTAAATAAATAATAACTAGTAGGTGGTGTTAGCACTGAGAGTCACCCTTAGATTGCGAGAGAATAAGCCCAATACCCATCAAAATGTTTGGTGGATGTTGGTTTTATGAGTGGACGTCAAACAGACAAAACTTAGTACAAGAATGATTTTAATACAGGAACTGGACAAGAAATGCACAGGGAAGTGAGGGCCTCATTAAATTCAGTCAGTGATTTGAATTTCAGTATGAGAATAAGGAATACTTAGTAAGAGAGGTGTATGAGACTGCTATGGGCATCCAACCTTCATGCATCTCGGTGAAGAAAAACGTAGGCTCAAGAGCGTTCTTGAACTCGAGTTTCAGATAGTGAAATATGTCACAGGATCATAATGATCAAACCTACATCACAATGAAACTACAAAAACTTGAATGGATCCTCCATGTCTGAGCCTTTCAGTGTCAGGGCGAAATAAGGTAACAAGGGAGCTAACTAAAACTGGTCACAACAATGTTGTAATTAAACCTACATTACAATAGAACTAAAACCCTCGATTGGATCCTCCATGCCTGAGTGTTTTAGCACAATTTTTACAAATATATGAGAGAAGATGACTTCTATTAATATGAAAGTCTCAAATTTGATACATAACTAGAGAACATTTTTGACATCAAAATATTAAAAAATAGGGATCTCTGCTCAACCATTTGACCCCCCTTAACAAAACATCAAACTGATCTATTTATACTTAGACCTGTCCAATACTGCCAGGAGTATGATCTAGAAACTCCATTCAAATATTTGCATCTAAACAGTCCTCTGTCAAACTGGGTGTGTTTCCCTCTGTCAAACGAAACTAGGTTCAGGGAGTACCTGCAAAAAACTGACCATCATTGTACCTGTTGGGGTCTGGTATATCGTCTAGATTTACCACCTAATACATTTAATTTTTCAACCCAGGGGGTTAGAATTTTTACAGACTACTGTGCACTGTATGTGAAGATTGTTCTTCTTTCAATATTGATCATGGAAGTAAACTATCATTGCAGTAAAATAAAGAACATAAACTAGATTAATGGTGCTGAAACATAAGTAAATGTAACATTCAAATAAAGAAGGAAATTTGTAAATGAAGCAGAACACAAAGATCTAACAGATTCCACACATAACCACAACAAAACTATATCATAGGTTGACAACACCTGACTAGAAGAGCGGGCCCAACTCCCTGATCAGGGTTGCGGTGAAATAACTGCCATGAAAACTCAGAAACTCAGAAGAAACTCGATTTTCATTAAATAAATAGAATTGCATAGGTTGCAGTCTTTATACAGGAAAACTCTTAGCTATCTGACTAACTGGATAATCCTTCTCTATCTTTGTTCGGCCTTTTATACAATTCATGGAGCACAGAGCATCCCAAGATTAGGGTAACAACTGTTCCTAAAAATACACAAAGGCTGAACCGATTAACAGAACCTAATGTTGGACCATGGAACAGGTCCTCTTTTGCACCTTCAACCCATGGACTGCACTAAATCCTTGACCAAATCATCTTTCCAGATTGCGTTTGTTCTATTCCTGCGAGATTTCAGAGATTAGTGATTCTCTTTGGTAAACCCCCAACCAATCTCTAATGTTTTTGAACTAATACACACAATGACATAATAGAGGTGCATTCTTACCCTTGTGGTTACACACAATATCTCAAGGAATATAKAAATGGAGGTAAATAAGGATAGAAAAAGGTGGTAGAAAATAGAAAACAAGAAATTTCATCGGCCAACATCTCCCCCAAACTTTAGTCACATGCATGTCCTCATGTAGGCCGTTTCTTTCGCAGATATGGGTTGGAACCTTGATGTTAGGCATGAAGTTCTGCTATGTCATATGCCCCAACCATATCTTTCCCTCGAAACTTATGTCCCCCAGTCAATATTATATCCTTCCACCATTCTCCCTGGACCTTGTAATCAGGTTGATTTTGATCAAGTGGCATCCAGATGATGGGGAATCAAAATCTCAATCCTAGCCATCGAAACCCACAAAACCTCGTACATGCTATATACCTGGATATTATTTCCATGGCTCTGCGAAAATTGGGAGCCCTAAATGCTTCCCATTCCCTGATAGTAGGTGGTGATAAGGCCCATCTCTAGTCATAGTTTTCAAGTGCCTCTTCCTTGCAATAGGTCAATTGTTTTATGCAAATCTCAACACACCATTGTTGTGTAGTTTCCATATTCTGTGGCCAATTGGGAATTCATTTGAAATAGTTATGTTTGTTGATGTTCTGTGCAACTTGAAAGTTCTCCATTCTAAACTAAAGGGGTCTGTGTACCTGATTTTCCTCGAAAGAATCAAGTGCCTTCTTCCACTTCACCTGGTTAATGGTGTAGAAAAGGAAGGCCTTCAATTGGACATCTCCCACATAAGTAACTGGATTGATTTTTTTATCATCTCTTAGTAGGTAGTTGTGCATGTATAGTTCACACATGATATGTTGTGTGAGGATGTCATGAATTCTCAAAGTCCTAAGAAAACATATGGGGTCTTTAATATTATAAACCATCTCTTGTTAAATACATTCCAGACAGAAAAATAAATATTTTTCATGAAGGAACAATGCATAGATGAGAGAAGGGGAGTGACATGTTACTACCTGTTGGGTGATATCATGCATTTCCTATTTTTCATCTCTTAACCTCTGTATCTATTCCTCCAGCTCTATAATCTTTTCCTTATGTTTCTTGCCCTTGTTCTTTTCTTCTTCCAAATTTTCCTCATAGTCACCAATGACTCTAGTAGCCTACTCCCTTATGTCATTCAATGTCCTTAGGTACACTAAAGAAGGGACAACTCCTTTCCGAAACTGAGCTACAATTTTCTTCCACTTTTGTATCTCGATTTTCAACAAAAATACATGAGCTTCAGTTGTATATGTCATTGACTCAACTTGAGTAGATGTTGTTAGTGTGGAAGTGTGAAAAATAGGCTCAGTCTCAATGGCTAGAAGTACTATAGAGGTTTCCAAGATAGGCTTGGTCTGAGTAGCTACTGTATGCAACAAAAACTCAGTTTGAGTAATTTTTGTTACTCTGGGAGTATCGATAGTTTGAGTAGTTTCCGATACTGTGGGAGTATTGACAGTTTGGGTAGTTGCCAAAATAGTCTCCTTGACATTTCTCCTCCCTTTTTCCTTGGCAATTCTTTTGTATCTTCGTGCTCATTTATTCAGGTGGAGCACCTGCTTCTTTAGCTTGGCATTCTCAATCCTCAATTGCATACTTTATCTAAAGGTTTTCCTATAACGGTCATGAATAGGGGCTCTTCTCCTTGCACAAAATTCAATAAATTCTTGTTTGACAGGAATTYCTGTAGCCCATCCACTAGGAGGAACCTCATTCYGAGATTCATTTCTTGYAGCCTCTATGCCTAGCTCTTGTTTAAATCACACTTCTCCTAGAATAGCAGCACCCAACTTTGGTTCAGGGTTTTTGGGAGCAACATGCTYTGATGTTGGTTCTTGTGTAACAACGTCAGTCRTTTCTTGCTCACAAACTAGAGGAGTAGTTGTTGTTTCTTTAAAAGWAGGGTTTTAAGGAACGATTTGTTCTGATGTTGGTTCTTGTGTAGAAACGTCAATCATTACCTATTCACTTATGGGAGGAGTAGCTACACCATCTTCACAAACAAGAAATTCAAAAAGTTTTGGTGTTGGTTCTTGTGTGACMRSATCARTTACCTCTTGTTCGTAGATTGGAGGAGTAACAACATTCCTCTCCTGCTCATCAGACGAAGGGGTGTCAACATCCATCTCATGATCATATACGAGTGGAATAGTAGTGTCTCTTTATTTTTCATCTGCTCAGGRAGTAGAAACATCTCTTTCTTGTTCATAAAAAGGGTTTGGAAGAATAGAACCCTATGCTTCCTCTCCTTCTAAATCCAGGTTAATGACCTACCTCATTTCCCTAACTTCTCTAACTTCCACTGATGGTTTCCTTGTTTCCTCATCCTCATATGAGGTTGATTCCTATGTATCAAAACCCATTCTCTTCCATTATGCAATAGTTTCAGTTGATTCTACCAACCTGCTCAGCCCATTTCTCTCTACTAGGGTTTCTGCTACTTCTGGGATAAGTTATGCCAATTCCTCTTCCGAGAGCCTTATCAACTATGAAAAAATCATAGAGGTTTTCTCTAGAGAATGAAAGACTAGTAGATTAACAAGGCCATGATTTGTGAGGGTTTTGAGTGGTTGGTGCGAGCACTGAGTTTCTCAAGCCATCCACTGAACGTTATTCAACAGAAATAGGGCATGTTTATGCGTTGTTGGAAACACAGAGATGTGAGAAATTTGAGATGATATTTGTAAATGGTAGAGGGGTGGAATTCACATGTCACATAGATTATGATGAACAGTGCTACCTCAGCCCATGGAGGCGACAGATAAATCCATTCGTATCCTTTCCCTTTCATCTTTACTTCTTCACTTTCACGCAGAAATAACTATGGAAATTCTGGGAGTGGTGTTTTCTGGACAAACCATCGTTGACCGGATATTGGAAACCCACTAGCTGTTGTAATGGTTTCCTCCGTGACTCTGATTTTTAATCCATGGACCGTGGAGGAGTGGTCATCCAAATTTTGGGTGAATTATGTTGTAATGTCTGCATCGAATCCCTGTAACCTCTCGAAATACACGTCCCAACCTGCATTCTTGAAAATTTTCCAGACTTCTGGATTTCGACAAACCTGTGTAGTATTTGTTGGATCATACCTTACTACTCCACCACCCATTCTACTCCGTTGACTTGTGCCTGCTCGAGGAGTAGCGATGACCAGTTCAGGAGAAATGTCAGGAAAAACAATTTTTCGAAAAATGTGTTGTGGAAAGAGTCATTGATTTTTTTAACAAATTAAATGATGTGGTGGGTAAGTAATGATGAAGATATGACAGTGAATTTAATAGCTTGGTGGATGATTAACATTTTGGCAGGTGTTTCCAATATTGATGTGTACAACGACATCAAAAATATTTAAGTAATGATTGTGAAATCGTGTGATTAAAGAGAGTAATGATGACTCTTTGGGAAAATACATAAAATCTTCCCCAAACTTAAAGTTAAGACCGTCCTCAGGCGTGAATGCATATGCCATGTGTAATATTACCCAAATTCATTAAATTTGGTACGTACCTGAAGACTCACCTATTATGGAGAAGCATCATCGCAGGAATAACGTCTTCTACAGTCACGAAATATGACAATGTTGAATCAAGCGGTGGCATCGGAAGTGGTGGCAGCTGAAATATCGGTATCCATGTTGGCAGGAGTGTAGACAAGTAACTGCAACCACACTAGTAGTGGTAGGAGTAGCAACGACTGGAGTAGTGGAAACCAGAGAGTAGTGGACTGGAGTAGTGGAAACAATAGTAACGACATCTCGTACAACGACAATTTTGAAGTAATGACACCCATAGTAGCAACAACTAGAGTAGTGGCAATAGGAGTAGCGACATCTCGTACAACGATGACTTGGAAGTAACAACACCCAGAGTAGCATAAAATGGAGTAGCGTAGCATCCATTGTATAAGGTGTGTAACTTTTAAAATTTCAGAGATGCCTTCGTCGATTTCAACTGTCCAGAAAGGTACCTGCAACACAAATTTATTAGAAATTTTATTTATTTATTTCTCTCTCTCTCTCTCTCTCTCTCTCTCTCTCTATATATATATATATATATATATATATATTAGGGGGCAGAGGGAAGATCCTCTACACTATGATTTCCAAATCAGTTTGATCAGAAAGTCATTTGACAAAGGAGGTTTTAGAAGTTGGTTTATGATATATTCTGAGGCAGTGTCCATTTTCTATCAAGGGAGTACGTGCCTCGTCTATTGTTACTAGTCTAACAGTTTCATTTTCAAATACCTTGTCAACTTCATATGGCCCCATCCACCTTGAGCAGAGTTTTCCCTTGAAATCCTTCAATCGAGAATCATAGAGTAATGCGAAATCCCCTTTTTGAAATGTCTTATTCTTGATAAACCTGTCATGCCATCAAACACGTTGGTCCTGGATTGTAGCAGTATTCTGGACAACCACTAATAAAATTTCATCTAGCTCGTTTAG
>ML861056.1:0-13709 GCA_009831015.1 Picea engelmannii | reverse complement strand
CTACTCCATGGACCCAAGAGCTAAACACGAGGAAGAACATGAATATTCTAAGAAAGAAAGAGAAGCGAGAACAACCAGTCATTGTATCAAGAATCACAAGATTGTCAGCCCGATATAACCTCAATAAAAGCAATCAATCAGAGGAACTGAAAGTTGTGATGAAGAACAGTGTATGGAAGACCTATGAATGAAAGAATTGTGAGATCTAGAACTAGAGGTTATCCCAGATGGAGGGAGAATACTACGATGATTACTTGTTCCAGTAAACCAGACATATCTCTACATGAGTCATTATATCATTTGCAACATCCATGAGTTTGAGTTCTACATCAGATGAATGCAAAGAATGTTCTCCAGAGAAATTGAATAAAGAGCGTATGAAGAGCATTCTCAAGACTTTGAGGAATACCAAAAAGAGACCCTTGTATGCATATAGAGGAAGATAGCTTGGTGGAGAACCTCCAGTGCACAACAGAAGTGTGGTGAATATTCCCTATAACATCAAGATGATTACTTAGTAGATTAAATCTCATGATGACAGAATAAGTGCCACATGGATATGTTCCAGTTTTCCAACAATGATATACTCTATTGTTCAGAGCTACATGAAGCCTTCATAGAAAATCAATGTTCCAGACTAAATTACATTTGAAATCAAGCATTAGATTATCCGTGATGAAGTCCATAAAGGAGAAACTAGTTATCCAATACATATCTCCATAGATGAGCAGATAAGAAGACATTTTGGTAAAGATTCTATCCAAGATGAAAGAGTTTGCATACTCAAGTTGGAGCTCATGGAGATGACTTCCTTCTTGAAAAAGGAAGAGATGACTCCTAGGTTGGGAGGGAGAACTAAAAATATTATTGAGGACATTCATTTTCAATATTGAAAAATAGTCCATCTTTGATAGATGCTTTCGTATTCAGAAAGTGGATTGAGATTTCTGATGGATAGCGATTTCCCATTGTGTTTAACATGGGAAATGGTCCAGATTGATGATGTATCATAGACAGAGACTTCCCATTGTCGTTAACATGGGGAGTGGTCTAGGGTAGTCTCTCTTCTTGAGGGTTACCCAAGAAGACTGGCCCGCCTCACCGGACAATGATTTCTCATTGTGGTTAACATGAGGAATGGTATGTTTTGGAGGTTGATATAGGATAATATTTTCCTCTTGTGGTTAATAGAGGAAATGGTCTGGACATTCATTCCTTAGGGTTTATACATTCTCTCCAGAGTGCACTTTGATTAGTGTAGAAGGAATGTCCCAGGGTGGGGAATGGTCCAGGCTTAGCAATCAGAGACATGCATTCCTTAGGGTTTATACATTCTTTCCAGGGTGCACTTTGATTAGTGTAGGAGGAATGGCCCAAGGTGGGGAATGGTCCAAGATCAATAATCAAGGATAGACATTCCTTAGGGTTTATACATTCTCTCTAGGGTGCACTTTGATTAGTGTAGGAAGAATGGCCCAGGGTGGGGAATGGTCCACATTCAAAAGACATGACATTTTTTCTTCCTTGATTGAGAAGAATAGTCCATATATCTCATTGTTCTACTCCGAGGGAAGATATTCTTTCATATCTCACAGATGTGAGTGAAAGATTGGCCCAGATGATTCAATTTATATCATAACATTGTTTCTTTGCAGGTTGATATCAGATGATTTTTATGAAGACTATATGATAGTAGATGTATACTATTGTGGTGTATGTGTTCCACTGTTTGTGACTATACTTTGTTGATCAAGTACTTGTGTGTTACTTGGTGTGGTAGTGTACCACTGGATTGCAGTTATGTACTACTATGGATAGACACAATTGTGTTCTATTTTGTTTTGATTTCCTTGAAGACTATCAACAGTTTATTGGAAATAATTATCAGCCAAATGAATGATGAACAGAGATTTTCCAGACATAAAATGGTTCAGAACATTTACTCTTATAGATTAGAAGAATGGCTCTTGTATCACTCTATGGAGTAAGCATCATGTTCGATTACTCAAATAGAGTATGGTTTCGAGAGATGATGTAGTTGTTGATGATGATGGTGTTCATGATCTAGTCATGATCTAGTATGTACAACTATGTTGATGCTACCGGGTGAATGGTATGTTTTTTTGCTCAAGACCATTACCTGTAATACCTCCCTAGCTAGGAGGGAGTGTTGATATTATGGTATTTGCGAGAGGTATTTACCTCCATGTGTAAACCTGACGAGGATAGAATACTCTGGGAAGAAAGAAGAAACCCTAATGAGTTGGCTAATAACCCTAGAAGACTTGTCGGCTCAAGAAGATAATTTATATTAGGTTATTATCCTCCAAGAGAAGAACTCGGCCAGAAATAATAATGTATACTGAACAGATAGATACCTAGAAGGAGAATTCGTCCCAGATAGTTAGCTAGAATTAGTATAAATATAGGAGGCCAGTTCTCATTCTGGCAGGCAATCTCAGAATTGCAATGCCCATTCTTGTGTGCATTGCAGTGCCCAGTCTTGTGTGCAGGTTTGGAGGATAGTTGTCATTGCAGCTACTGCAGCTAGCAGTTACACTTGAACTATCTCTTGGCTAAGGTTTGGAACATCTTATCAGCTCTTGTTGGTGCGCTATCCTTGGGGAAAGGTGCGCTACCCTTTGTTTGACTGTCTAGCCTAGGGTTTGCTTCCAGAGTGATTCTCTGTCAAGTTTAAGGTGCTCGGAGGGTGGATTCGGCTTATGGTTGGGTGACAAGGGTATTGTCAATGGTAAAACGAGCACACATCTTTCATATTCTAACAAGAAGATTATGTTTCATATCTTCTACTAGTAGAACATTTTTTTCCTTGGTATTCTTGTTTCCAATTCTAATTGTGCCTTTTCCAATGATTTTAGTTGAATCATCATTTTCGAAGGAGATTGATCCATCTCTTTCCTTTCTTAATGTAAGAAACTTGTATTTATCACCTTTCATGTGTTTTGGACAACCATTTTCAACATACCAACCACGTTTCTTCTTCTTAGCTTGTAGAGTGAGTGTGCATTCTTCATTGTTATATTGATTCTGAGTTCTTATTCATGTTCTCTTATGAGGTTCATGTATGTGACTATTCTTTTTTTGTTGTGGCTCTCTAGGAGGAACTATCATTCTACAATATTTGACCATGTGTCCAAAGTTGTTACATGTGTAGCATTCCACTTCAATGCTCAATGATTCAAACCTGTTGTAACTTCTTCTCTGTGTTTCACTAGGCATTCTTGGATAACCCTTTTGTGTATGACTTTCAAAGTTGTTTATGTTCATGTTGTTAGCTCTGCAATTCATAGGTTTATGTCCAAAATTATTACAGGCATAACATAAAACAAAAAATATAGTTTGATACCTGGGAGTTGAAGATATTTTGAAAGGAGTTTCTCTTCTGAATCCTTCTTCTTCTTGAGGCCTATCTGTCGGTTGTTGATTATAAAATCAGAATCTTCTCAATGGAGGAGTGTCCCTATAATCTTCCTTGTATATCTTCATATCCCCTTTGATTGTTTCTTCGTAGCTTTTTGGATATGTTTCTTGCTCTATTGTTTTGGATCTTGATCCCTTTTCTGTCTGATTGTATACAAGTTTGGACTTGTCATGATGAGGTTTTTGACTACTGATATTTCCATCCAAAACTTTTGAGTTTTTCTACATATTTTTATTTTGAAGATCCTTTCTTAATGTGACAATCTCTGCTTCCAAATTTCCAATGATCTCATCTCTTTCTTCTAGTTGTTCTTTGAGTGCTTCTTCAACTCTTTTATCTTCTTCTATTTGAACCTTCAAATTTGTGATCATTTGTTATACTTCCTAAGTATCTTCTTTCTTGTCTATTTACGCTTGTAGCTTCTCGTTTTTTCTTATTTTCTCTTCTTATAACTTCTATGGCACACAACAATTCTTCTCGGTAGTCAACTTCTACCTCTTCATTTTCTTCTTTAGCCTCTTCATATTCTTCTTCAGTGTCTTATTTGTCAGATTCTTCTACTTCCATGAATAGAACTATTTCTTTCTCATTGTCATTGACTTCATCTTCATCTGATGATGAGATGTATTCTTTTGTGCATAATATTTTCTTGAAAACTTTATTTTTGGTTCTTTTGCCTTTATATGTTTTTTTGATATTTGAGTAATATTCAACATTCCTCTTCTTTTTCTTATGAGGACAATTGTTAGCAAAATGACCAATATGATAACAATTAAAAAAAATCAAAGGAAACTTACCTTTATATCTGTTGTTGGTTCCCTTGTTCAATCTTCTGACAAAGTTGGCCATTTCTTCATCATCTTCTGAGATGTCAGTATTGTTGTTATGTTCTTTTTACTTTTGATTTCCCTTTTTCTTTGACCTTTTGGATTCTTTGAAAGTTGCTTCTTTTATATCTGGATTTTCCTGTTCAGTTCTCATTTCATATGTTGTGAAGATTCCATGTAGTTCATCCATGCATATTGAGTCTAGATTTGTTCTTTCTTCTAGTGTCGATATCTTAGGATCAAATCTCATAGGTAGAGATCTTAGTACCTTTTGAACAATTACAGATTATTTAATTTATTCTCCCAATCCTATGATTGCATTTATTGTTTCATAGACTCATAAGAAGTAAGCTACAATATCCTCATCTTCCTTCATCTTTAGTTGTTCGAACTAAACTCTATAAGTTTGAAGCTTTGCTGCTGATCAGGAGTTCAGGACCAAGTGTCATAAAATTGCTCAAAATTGAAATTGCTCAGAAATGGTTGAAGTTGGAACGACTAGATAGGTCTCGTTGATACGATCCTATTGGCGTGAATTACACGCAAAACCGACTCTGCATGACAAAGTTATCCTAGTCAGAAGATTCCTTATTTCATTATAAAAAACAAAAAAAAAAGTAATGAAATATAAACAAAATAAAAAAAAAAACATTTATACAATGGGTTTTTTTTTAAAACAATAATTTGGTGGGCGCGGAGGTCGCCACCTATCCATATTCAAATTACACTTTTTAACATGCAACAAAGAGCAACCAAGGGATTCGACCGTGGGTCTCCCAAATGAAAGCCCCGCGCCCTAACCACACGGGCTAGCGGTGGTAGTTACATGGAAAAGGGTGATTTTTACTTATAAATTGGACACCTGTGAGGAGGTGCACTAAATAGGGGGCCATCCCCTAAGGACCAGCCCCCGTTGTGCACAAGACCACGGGCCATAACTGTGGCTTTAACCCTTTGGTTGCGGATTGTTATGCACACGGTTTGCCAAGCGTTCACATTTACATTGTTTAAACCGTTAGATTCCATGGTTTGCTAACAGTTGGCGTGTTTTTGGGGTGGAGTCCGCCTCTTTTGGAATTTTTCTATTTTTAGTGAGACTAACTCCCGCTATTCCTAATTTGGTGGAGTTTTTTGGGGAAAAGAGGAGGGAGTTAGTTATTGTGATATCTTTGGCTACAGGAAACCATTCTTCACGAAATTTTGGTGGATTTTGGGTCTCTTGGACCTTATGAAGCCATTGGCATAGGTTTAAGAGCCATCTGAGGTCATTTGCAGGTGATTTGGCTTCATGGAAGTTCCAGGAGCCACTAGGGCCAAATCAGTTTGGGAGTTGCATTGGGAATTGTGCAGCCAGTGAATGTGGAACGAAGGTCATTCCTGAAGTTTTTCAGCATTATGAATCTATTTCTATAGCTCATTTTTCCTGTTGAGGCATTCTTCTCATTGTTTAGCTTCAGGGAAGCTTTCAGGGGCACCAGGGCCATTTCAGTGCTTGAGCTAATTGGGGGCTATGTTCATCCATTTTTGGTGATTCAAAATCCTATGTATGCTATTTTCGACCTTTTGAGTCTGATGGCTGAGGTTTCAGAACCAATTGAGGTCATCTTCACCTCAAAATTCTCCATGAAAGATTAAAGGGCCACTAGGGCCAATTGGGGAAAGTATTGTATAAGGTACAATTTCACTGTTTAGTGTTTGGGAAAGAGCATGTTTAGCTAATTCCTATCTTCTAATTCTATATTTACAGTCAGATCTATCTTTCAAGACACTCGTATTCTTGTATTAGCCTTTGTAGCATTTTTAATACAAGAGGACAAGCCTAGTTTGGGAGGTTTGGTCCAACAGATGTAGCCCAGAGGGGGTGAACTGCTTTATCATTTTGATGTATTTATTTTCTGAAAATGATATGCTAAACAAAACTGATATAAAGTGTTAAACAACAAATATACATAACTTGCATACACGCATAATCACCTATTCAGCTGCAGAAAGTTATTTTTCTTATTCCGCAAGACATCAAACTTCAAGTATGTGTATGTCAAAGACTTCTAAGTTTTTACTTCGTTAGTTCTTTAGGAAGAGCTAGTAGAGGGCTAGGTAGCCTCTGGAACTCATCCTCTCTTTAGAGGTGAAATGTCCAGTGCATGCCCCTACAGTCTATCTCTGTATAAGAAATAAGAAGTTTTCACATTTTCATAGGTCACTTGGAGTGTATAGCTCACATTTGAAATTATGGGAAATGGATACCTTGCACCCTTAAACAAGTACATTTCATTTTTCAGATCAACTGCTTTGACTTTTGAATCTCCTTCATAAATATTTTCAAGTTTGTCCCAAATTGCTTTAGCGGATTTACAATGTATAACTTTGGTGTAAATTGATTCACAAAGACCATTCAGAAGTGCATTTATGGCTTTGGAATTATTTTTCTTGAGTTTTATTACTCTTTCATTTGTCAGCGGAACTGTTGGTTCTTTGTATCCATCTTCAACTGATTGTCAAGGTTCAAACCCCTGTGCTTGTATATATGTTTTCATCCTTCTGCTCCAAAATGCATACTTTTGTCCATCAAACTGTGGTATTCCATTTTTATACATGTTGTTTCTCTCCATGATCTACCTTTTAGTGTTTAAACTAATTTATGAAGGAACCTGCTCTGATACCAATTGTTGGATTACTAAGAGGGGGGGTGAATTAGTAATAGAGAAATCTAATCCTTTTTAACCATGTAATACAAGTGTTATATCAATGTATCATTATCATCCAATGATTTCATAGTAAATAAACAATGAAAAAATGAGAAATCATACACATACACAATACACCAGTTTTTTTACGTGGAAACCCAAAGCGGGAGAAAAACACATAATGTTTTTTCTTATGTCTTGAAGAATTACATTCATTGGAAGCACCAAATTCCTTTGTTTTCTATCTAAAACTGGAAGGAGGCTCCAACCCCTTAGTTTCTTAGGCTACAACCTGAGGGAAGCTCCAACTCCCCAATTCTCTGGCTACAACCAGAAGAAAGATACAACCCCCTAAGTTCTCTGGATACAACCGGAAGGTGGATACAACCACCTATCCTTGCCCCATCCAACCACCCTGAAATATAAATGCCAAATGTAGACAACTTGTCACTTCCACTGAATCAACCAATGCCATTGTCAACCTGTATCAATAACCTGTAACATGTACCAATCAACCTGAACCAAACAACATGTACCAATAACCTGAACCAACATGTACCATGCATCAAACATGCATCAACATTGACTCATCAAGATGTACCAACATCATCAACTATACACCTCATGTATGTGCCAACTCATCAACTACTTGTCTACACCATGTACCCAACATATACCTCAACCGTATACCAAAGACATACACCAATATAACCAACAAAATTTATCTAACAATTCATCACTCTATCCATAAACCAAATACAATGAACCCTTACATCAAACCATGTGCCACAACCTCGTTGTTATGTAGCCTCAAGATAAACCAACAACTTCAAAAACACATCACAACCAAAAGACCAATACCCATATGCCAAATACCAACTGTATCCCTCAAAAAATCTGATATATGCAGCACTATTGAACATCTAAACCATCTCAAGAGATAAACCCTAGCTCACAAAACATACCTCAAACAAGATGTGCCATATCTCTCATAAATAGACCCCAACCATGTTATTGCCGCAATTTTTCTACCACACTTTTTCTACCGTGATTTTTCTACCACACGTTTTCTGCCGCGATTTTTCTTTCATGATTTTTCTGCCGCACTTTTTCTACCGCAATTTTTCTGTCGCACTTTTTCTACCGTGATTTTTCTACCATGATTTTTCTGTCGCACTTTTTCTGACGCAGTTTTCGTACCGCACTTTTTCTGTTGCACTTTTCCTGCCACACTTTTCTCTATCAATAATGCCTGCCTAAATAACCTTTCACAAAATAGATATTCAATAGGTTCAAGTGTGATTAAATGAGAGAGCCTTGCCTCTTATTTATAATTTCATGTAGCATCCCACTTTCCTTATTTTATGGAGTTCTCCATTAACTTTATTATTTAAATAATTTATTTTTCACACATTTTGACAACTTTGACCTTTTGGGGCTTCTAGATGACTCATGAGGGTTCTCCAACTTCACACGGCCATAAATCTCTAATCGTGAGGAGTTATATGACGTTCCTCATACCACCGAAAATGGAATGACATGTACTATCCATATAGAATAGTCTTACCTGAAAAAATATCAAAACTCATACCATTATCCATCAAACAAACTTGGGCCCATTACACAAACCTTTGTGCTACCAGAATTCGCTATCAGACTTTCTTCAAGGGTTGACATCAATGAAAACCAACCCAATTAATCAACACATTGAGTATTGACCCCATCCACCTCATATATTTTACATGGCTTAGAGAGGGACCTCTTGGAATCTCTCCTTGACCTAGGGAAATATCTACCCAATAGGACACCTCGTCAACCCTCCCATACTTAAGCTTGACAAGTTGCATAGTGTATTTGAGCTATTAATTCTTTGATATGGTGATATTTAATACACATGCTTGGATGGATTATTTATTGATTGGATAAACTTATCATGATGTTATGACTTGATATCCTTGGAGGGCGTGTTCATTTGTCTTTGTAGGACCTAGTTGGTGGAAAGTTTTGGGAGAACAAGCCTAGTTTAGGTTTCCATGGGGCTATAAGTACACATGTTGGATGCCAGGAGCCCGCATGTTTCTTGAGAGATTTAAAACTTGGAAGGCCTCAAATATGACTTGGAAAACATAGCCTAGTCCCCACATGCCAAAAATGTTTCCTAGGAGAGGAAAAATGTCACTTTTAGAGACATGATGTCACCTAGGGGGATTAGGGCTTAGTGGTGAGGTGCCATTCATTTACACATGGAAATTTGAGGAGGAGAAGGGTATTCACCAAGTATGAGTTCCTAGATTCTTGATACATGGCCTTTGGAGGCCCTCCCATGCTTCTCTAACACTGACGAATTTCTCAAAGTGGAAAAACATCTCCTAAATGGGTGACTTCCTCCTAAATGAGGGTTTAATTTGTGAAAAAGATGAAATTTTAATTTAATTGTTTAATATTATTTTGTTAAGGGGGAAATATTAGTGTCTTTGACCCCTAATCTTGTGTTTTACTCATTAATTTGTGGACAAGCTATGTTAGTTAAATTTTGTATAAATAGAGATCATAATATCTCATTTTGAATCATAAATCTCCCTCTTGTGAGAGGATTGGTATGAAATTTGCAGCCCCACTTGGCTCTTTTATATCTTGTGTACCTTTTTTATGGCTATGTTATGAATGGTTAATGGAAGAAGTGACGTGTTAGCTTTGGAAGGTTATTTTCTAGCTCTTGTGGTGGATTGTCTTGGAATTTCTCTTGATCTTGGTATGGTTTTATACTATTATGCTATTATTTTTCAAGTTCAAGTATTTTTATCATAGTATATAGGTGGGAAGTATAAGGGCATACACCCCCACCATAGTCTTCACCATTTTATTGCTTCATCTCATTAATTACAATGGTTTGCTAAGAGAAGTATAACGACATACACCCACTTAACTTAAACCATAGTTTAGAGAAACTTTCCTTGGGGATTAAAAGGGATTACACTCCCAAGGAGGTAGCTTCTCTAAGCTCCTTGTGACTCCATTAAGCCAATAGTAAAGGCACTATTCATTGATTTGTTGCATTGGAGAAATAAAATATTGCATTGGGAAATGTGATTTTCAGACATTTTTACTTCTTGCAAAGTGAATTTTTTTCCTTGTGCCTTGGGCACCTCACAACCACTAGGGAATCCCCATATAGAGGATACTTATTGCTTCTGTTAAAAAAATGCATCTTCATCCATTAGCACTGCAAAAATCCTAACATACTTGCTTTAATAATCCTCTTATCAACCATTGGTTTTTTCTCAAAGTTTGCACACTTACTCTCCTTGTCCTAGCAAAATTTTTGGAAAAGTTTGAGGATATTTCAGTGGTTTATACTCTTGATTTAATACATTGAATTTACAAACATAAGGCTGATATAATTTTCTGCAGACAAGTGTTCACAACAACCTTATATTTTATGCTAATAATATTTGTTTTTCATCTTGAGTTTAGCTAGTCATTTACTAGTTTTTCTCATGCATTTTATACTTATCTTTAGCATGCATTGAGCATCTTATAGTAACTTTTTATTTCTGATATATATTTTCATCTATTTCGGCAAATTAGGGAAATAAAGCTTAAATTGTTGATCCAACTAACATATACTATTGCAAAGTGTATTTTCTTGTGTCTCGGCAAATACAATCATCCGAAGAAGTATTATACATGTGGGGAAACAATTTATTGACTTGCAAGAATACATTCCCACCTTTCACTCCACTTAGAATTGAACTATAGGGGAGTCATTTCCATCCATATTCATCTACATCTCAATCTCCCTAGGCTCACCAGGATCGCCTCCCTAGAGTGACCTAGTCACCCTTGAAGTGCGGTACCTACATCGAGGTGACATTGGGTGTAGGATTCCCAAGTTGTAGCACTTCTTCCTTGGTTGGGTCGAGCTTTTACCAACCTTCAACTTGCACTACAAAAACATCAAACAGGATGATGAGGATCTAGGCAATTTTGAATGTAGATAAGATGAAGGAATTTTTCTTGGATATCCATCAAGAAGCAAAACCTATAGATGTTACAACAAAATACTACAAAAGATTTTTGAAATCCCTAATTTCAGAATAGATGAAGAATTTCCACACAAGAATAAACTAGAAGCAAAAGAAATAGATTTCAACAAAGAATAATAAGAAGAATCATATGAAGAAAAAGAACAATAAAATGAAGAAGAAACAAAACACCAAGATACAAAAACACCATCCAGGTTTGTATAGAAAAATCATCAAGAACACTTAGTTCTTGGTGATAAAAATGCTCAGACTCAGACTAGAAGAAAATTGACAAGTAGTTTTGAATAGGTAAATCTCTTTCCATTATCCAAAATAGAGCCCAAATGCTTTGCATATATTAATTATAAAAAATGGGTAAATTCTATGGAATAAGATTTAAACTGGATTGATAAAAATTAGACATGGGAACTTATCCCAAGACCCAAAGATAAAATTTTGATTGGAACAAAGTGGGTATTCAAAAATATGTTGAATGAAGATGGAAACGTAGTAAGAAATAAAGCAAGACTAGTCTGTAAAGCATATGCTCAAGTAGAAGGTGTTGAATTTGAAGAAACATGTGTGCTTGTTGCAAGACTAGAAGCTATTAGAATGTTTTTAGCATTTGCAAGTTTCAAGAATTTTGAGGTATATCAAATGGATATCAAGTCAACAATCCTGAATGGAAATTTAGAGGAATAAGTGTAAATTGAATAGCCTCAAGGATTCTTGTTTTCAGAAAATTCATATTATGTTTACAGATTGAAGAAAACAATTTATGGATTAAAGAAAGCTCCCATAGTGTGGTACTCAAGACTTGACAAGTACTTTCAACAACAAGATTTTAGAAAGGGAACAACATATAGCAATATTTACATCAAAATAAACATTTCATAGATGATAATCATTGTAGTTTATATGGATGATATCATTTTTAGAAGTAATTTTGATGGAATGAGTTAAACATTTGCATAAGATATGCAAAAAAAAATTGAGATGTCCATCCTTAGAGAACTATTCTTCTTCCTAGGGTTGCATATTTCTCGGACAAAATATATGAAAGAGAAGTTGAAGAAGTTTGGAATGGAAGACTATAAAACTGTTAGCACACCCTTTATGGTCATTAGTTGTAATGTAAGTAAAGAATATGAATCAAAGGAAGAAAATTTGACCCTGCAAAGATCAATGATGAACAGTCTCATGTATGTAATAGCTTCAAGACTAGATATTATGAAGGAAGTAGGGATAGTTGGAAGGTTTCAAGAAGAACCAAAGGAAACCCATGTATTAGTGGTAAAAGGAATATTTAGAGATCTCAAAGGAATGTTGTACTTTGGTTTATGGTATCCCACAGGAAAATGTTGGAAGATTGGTTGTTGTCATTGATGTCAACCCTAGTCATGTGTTTTGGACCACAAGATTGATGAAGGTATTTGGACATGAAGGAAAATGCACATGTAGATACAAGACCCATGGATGGATAGTATACATCACGTTGTTTTCGGTGGTATGTGGCACGTCACTTGGATCCTCATGGTTGAGGAGAAATGAATTTTTGAGGATGACAAAGTGAATTGAAGAAGGAAGTACATGTAGGCCCTTAAGATAATTAAAGAAAAGAATTACAAAATAAGAAAGTGTCAGGTCGACCCTAATGTTAAAAGGAAGTGACATAAATGGTATAAATAAATATAATTATACATTCATTTGATACACAAGTCGAATTTCAGAGGAAAGTCAAAAGTAAAGAAAGTCGGATTTCAAGGGAGGATGAAGTATGTTGGTGATGTGTTCTAAGGTATGTTATTTTCAGGCTATCTTACCATTTTCTCTATAAATTTTTTATAGAACGATTTATATGGTAGCATTGCTATGGTATTGAGTATACATATCAATTTATTTTTGGTAAAATTTTCAGCTCTTGATTCGCTACAATTATGGAGATACACTCTGTGGAAGATAGGGTTTTTTACCAATCCTAAAGCTAGTCAATAAACAGGTGTTCCAAGTAAAATAGTCATAATGCCTTCATAGATAATCCAAATGAAGTGGGACAAATTGCATTGGAAATACTACAGACTTTAGTTTCTTTTGTGATAGTTTAAGAATCTGATGTTAAATATTGAGTGTGGGGCATTCTGTACAAGTTCGGTCTCTTGAATAAACCAGAATTGAACAAAGTCTACCATTCTCTCTATAACTTATTTTTGGGGAGGATTCAAGGAATGAAACTTGGAGAAGTTTCAGAGAATAAATTGAGTAACATTATCTATAGTATCAGAGTATTTCAAGAATTTAAGAATTGCAAAAATTAAAGAAGTCTCAGGAAGCATTATCAGGTTCTATGTGATGGTTGGTTGATAGTGATGATTTATTGTAAAGTTTTATTATCTCTCATATATTATTGGGTGGAAGGAAGGGGAAAGGATGGAGAGTTAAATCCTCTCTTGATATTGGAGGATTGTATCTTCCTCTTTGAGGTTTATCCCTCCCTTTACATTTAGAAGCTGTAGCTACCTTTGGAAATCATTACTTCCCTTGAACAATAACTATTTATTATTTCTCATATATTGTGCACGGTGTATTGTGGTGTATTGGTGTAACTCTTATACTATTGTTCATTTCTCATTGGATATAGTTGAATGGTTTAAGTATAAGTTAAAAAGGGTTTTAAATTGTACTTGATATTGATTCACCCCCCTCTCAGTATCAACAATTGGTATCAGAG